>PVJC01055703.1:0-10118 GCA_004026665.1 Murina feae
CACACACACACACACACACACACACACACACACTTCCCTTGACTCCTAACCTCTTGCACTGCTGGCCCTGTCCATCTTCTCAGACCAAGGTTGGCCACTTTGCATCCCAGTTTCTGGGCTACCAGCAGCACGACTCGCAGGAGCTGCTGTCATTCCTTCTGGATGGACTGCATGAGGACCTCAATCGTGTCAAGAAGAAGGAATACGTGGAGCAGTGTGATGCCGCTGGACGGCCTGATCAAGTAGGTGCTCCTGAGAGCCCCCCATCCTTGGGCATCCCCCGATTCTGAGAACCCCATTAAAGCCATTAGGGCCTCTCCCTTGAGGATTCTCTGGATTCTCTTAGGATGTCCTACACCCCACCCCCAACTTAAACCTCAGTCCCAACCTTGGTTCCAACACCATATCTGCCCCTGCATCCAACCCAAAGTTTAACCCCCACCCAGTCTGCTGCACAAAACAATCCCCAGCCCTGACAGCAAAGGCTCCAGACAGCCCTGACCCCTGGTCATAAACCTACCTCTGAACTTTACCAGAGGCCCTTAGTTTAACCCCATGCAACATCACCCCAAACCATGACTCCCCTACCCCAAGCAAGCTCCACCACCCACCATGATGCTGTCAACAGGAAGTCGCTGTGGAGGCCTGGCAGAACCACAAACGGCGGAATGATTCTGTGATTGTGGACACCTTCCACGGACTCTTCAAATCCACACTGGTGTGCCCTGATTGTGGCAACGTGTCTGTGACCTTTGACCCCTTCTGCTACCTCAGTGTCCCACTGCCTGTTAGCCACAAGAGGGTCATGGAGGTCTTCTTTGTCCCTATGGACCCCCGCCGCAAGCCAGAACAGGTATGAGGACACAATGAGGCATGTGTAAACAGCTCGTCAGATTACTCCGCCATGCCTCAAGGGTTCTACACTAACTCCCTACATGCTCTCCTACTCTTTTGGGGTCACTGTTTCTCCCGCAGCACCGGCTTGTGGTCCCCAAGAAAGGCAAGATCTCGGACTTGTGCATGGCACTGGCCAAGCACACTGGTGTCTCACCAGAAAGAGTGAGTGAGGCTGTGCAAGTGGAGGGAGGGATTCAGGGACAGGGAGGTCGGAGGGCCTGTGGAGGGAGGCCTTACAGACTGACCAGCCCCTTCACGGCATCTGTTCCCAGATGATGGTAGCCGATGTGTTCAGTCACCGCTTCTATAAGATTTTCCAGCTGGATGAGTCTCTGAGTACCATCTTGGATCGGGACGATATATTCATGTGAGTGAGAGGCCCAGGGAGATTGGGACTCCTCCGGGGTATCTTTGGCTTAATCACATTCCCTCTCCCCTCCTCATTCAGTTGACAGGCACCTGCCCTACACAAATCTTTGGCAACGTGCTTCAGTGGGGCAGGGGCTTGGGGCCAGCAGTGCAGTTGGTGACAGATCCTAGTACAGTGCATCTTCTTTCTTGTTATGTGAGGGCATTCCTGTTTCTTTATTTTATTCAACACTTACTGAGCACCTCCTGTCCTTCCTGCAATCCTCAAAAACACTAGATGCTTCCTGAGCCTGAGAACATTCAAAACATTAAAATCCTCGGGTAACTAAAATAAAGTGCTTCGTGAATACAGAAGTTCTTTGTAACCAAGCAGTGTTTTCCAAAAAGAAAATGTGTTTTTTTTTTAATACATTTTTTGTTGATTCCAGAGAGGAAGGGAGAGGGGGAGAGAGAGGAACATGAATGATGAGAGCAAATCATCAGTTGGCTGCCTTCTGCACGCCCCGCACTGGAAATCGAGCCCACAATCTGGGCATGTGCCCTGACTAGAATCGAACCTGGGATCCTTTAGTTCGCAGGCTGATGCTCTATCCACTGAGCCAAATAAGTCAGGGCAAGAAAATGATTCTAAATTCCTTTGTCAATAAAAGTTTTTGTTCACTTAGTGCTTTGGTAGCACCAAAGTACTTTACAAACATCCCATAATGCACCATTTCAATCATCAATCTGTTTGCAAAGCACAAAACACTGGGTGACTTAAAATCAATGGGAAAAATAGCCTTACTCAAGATATTTTCAGGCTGTGAGGGGTGAGTGGAGCAACTGGGTCAGGGTCCAAGAGTCCTTCTTGGGTGTCCTGATCGGGCACGACCTGCTGTTTACCCCCACAGATATGAGGTGTCAGGCCGGTCTTCTATCACGGAGAACACCAGGGAGGACGTGGTGATCCCCATCTACCTGCGAGAGCGTACCCCAGCTCGTGACTACAACAACTCCTACTATGGCCTCATGCTCTTCGGACACCCGCTCCTGGTGTCCGTGCCCCGGGACCGCCTCTCCTGGGAAGCCCTATACCACATCCTGCTATACCGCCTCTCGTGAGTATGCCCTTCAGGGGACGAGGGTGGGGTCTCAGTTGAAACCTGGTGTCTAGCTGCTTGGCTACCATCTCCCACCCGTGGCAAGAAGACAGCTCACGCTTCATATAGCCAGAGACGAGCATGTAGGTTTTTGCTTTGTCTAATCCTCTGGCTTGGCCACCGCCTCTCCTAGGAGTTAAGGATGCAGAGGTGGAAAAATGGACAAAACACAGACAACTTCATCTTGTGCTCATTGTCTTCTCCCTGTACAGGCTTGCTTGCTTGCTTGTGGTTTTACCGGTGGTTTTCATTGGGTTTACAATCCAGAGTCCTTACTGAGTCTAGCAGGGCATTGTACTTGGCGTCTGGCTTAACCCTCCCTCATGTTACACTTAAAATCCACTCCTCACAGGCATTCCCTGCCCGAAATTGACAGCAGATCAGGTGTCTGCTTGCCAGGGGCTCATCCCACTTAAGATCCACACTCCTTCACTAAGGCACGCTAGGTCCTCCATCGTCCGGTGGCATCTTCATGCGCTTCTGTGTCATTTAAGGCCTTCTGGGCTCTTCATTGACACTGTTTGTGTGGGAGTCTATCAGGGCTTCCCATCACAGGCAGAGTCGGATCCTGGGCTCTCCCCTCCTACCCTGTGCCCCTCCTGAGTGTCTCCTGCTCTTTCCTTAGACGCTATGTGACCAGACCCAGCTCGGATGATGAGGATGATGGTGATGAGAAAGGTGAGGAAGAAGGCGAGAGGCTGGACAAGGATGAGGGTTTGTATAAGCGATTCCACAGCCAGAGGAGGGTTAGGAGGAGGGGGTCAGGGTAATCCTGACCCCCATAGAGTCTAACCCGGATAGTTGGTACCACTTACCCACTCAGCTGCATACACACCTATCTCTGACATCTTACCCTATCCTAGCAGACGTGGAGGGTGGTAAGAACATCCCCAAGCCTGGAAACGTGGCTGGGAGCAGCTCCCAAGACCCTGGGCCAGAGCAGGCTGGGCCCAGTTCTGGTGTCGCTAGTGGGAGCCGGGCCCCCACGGACAGCCCTCCTGGACCATCTCACTGGCCACAGAGAACGCGGCGCAAGCACCTGTTCACCCTGCAAACGGTGAACTCCAACGGGACCAGCGACCGTTCCAACTTTAACGAGGATACTCAAGGTTTCTACTTTAGCCTGGATCCGGGGGAAGGGGGGTGGGGACAGGAGGAAATTTCCTTGGTAGCAGGGCCCATGATCACTTCCCTCGCCCCCAGCCCAGCCCTATATCGCCATCGACTGGGACCCAGAGATGAAGAAGCGTTATTATGACGAGGTGGAAGCTGAGGTAAACAAGGCGGGGGGCGGGTGCACTTTGCAGCTTTGTCCCTTAACTGTTCACATATCCACCCAAGGCCTTCAGGCTGTGACCACAGAGTTCCTGTTCAGGGCCTTATATTCCTGTCTTCAAAGTCCATGCTCTAAACCACTCTTTTTTCTGCCAACACCTGCGGGCCACTCCCCACTGTAGGGCTATGTCAAGCATGACTGCGTGGGGTACGTGCTGAAGAAGGCTCCTGTGCGGCTGCAGGAGTGCATTGAGCTCTTCACCACCATGGAGACCCTGGAGAAGGAGAACCCCTGGTGAGGGACTGGGGCCTCTAGGGCTCTAGCTGGGTGGGACTGCCTGCCTAGGTCCCTTTACCTCTAAATATACCTGTCTCCCCCCTCACCCCCCCTCACTCAAACCCTCTCATCACTCTGGCCACCAACACCCCAACTGTATTCCCACCTCGGAGCCTTTGCCAGGGCTGTTCTTTCTCCCAAGAATGCTTTTCCTCCGATTCTGGCCAGGACTCCTTCATTTTGTTCAGGTTTCCTATCCAGTATCAGCTTATCAGATGTTCTCTTACCAGCCCGGCACCTCCGTCCATGACCTCCCAGTGCTCTTTTCTGCCTAGGCATTACTCTTTCTGGCTCAGTAGCACCACTTGAGGCCATATCCTAGATCCCCTATTGCGTCGTCATTGGTCTTATCTGTTAGAGTAAACCCCCTGAGGCTGAAGACAATGGTTATAATAGTGTGGAATGTGCAGTGGGTGCTCAATAGATCCTTACAGAATAAACAAAACTTAAAGAGAGGGCCAAAAAGATCAAGCCAGTCTCACATATAGGAGCATCTCTATGGAGCAGAAAAGGAACAAATACAAAGTGCCAAAGCCTGGTGAGCTAGTGGAATAGAAAACGAGGGGCCAGAGGCGGGCTCTGAAATAGGACTAGCACTGCCTCCTGGGCCGGAAACCAAACAAAAATACCCACAGTACAGAAGCTTATATACAGCAGGTAATTGTTGAGCCCTTGAAGGACACGTCAAGAGCCAACTAGAGGAACCAGCAGGCTAGAAATAAGATCAGCACTTCTGGGAAGGACAGGGCCCATGAGGGCCACCTGCTACAAAGCACACCCAGAAGGTGTGTGTACTGACTCGGGTTCTGTCTGCAGGTACTGCCCCAACTGCAAGCAGCACCAGCTGGCCACCAAGAAGCTGGACCTGTGGACACTGCCCGAGACGCTCATTATACACCTTAAGCGCTTCTCCTACACCAAGTTCTCCCGAGAGAAGCTGGACACCCTTGTGGAGTTTCCTATTCGGTCTGGAGCCCAGGGAGGCTGGCCGGGGGGACAGCGAGGAGTGGGGCCAAGGCAGGCTAATAACCTTCCCCTCACCCACAGGGACCTGGACTTCTCTGAGTTTGTCATCAAGCCACAGGACGAGTCAGCCCCAGAGCTGTACAAATACGATCTCATTGCCGTGTCCAACCATTATGGTGGCCTGCGTGATGGACACTGTAGGTGGCAGGGGCATGCTCTGGGCGGTGGGGTCATCAGGGTGAAAGGAGTAAGAGCACAAACCTGGATACCTCTTAGGGGACCTCTTAGGGGCCAGGGGTGAGTGAGGACAGCCTTCCCTCTCTTCCAGACACAACATTCGCCTGCAATAAGGACAGTGGACAATGGCACTACTTTGATGACAACAGTGTTTCACCTGTGACCGAGAATCAGATTGAGGTGTGACTTCTGTCCTCCTTTCTCCCGCCCCTCCCTCCACCCTGATCCACACTGACTCCTGTGCTCTCCCTGCAGTCCAAGGCCGCCTATGTCCTCTTCTATCAACGCCAGGACGTGGCTCGTCGTCTGAAAACCAAGACCCAGCCTGGCCAATCTCAGCCCCCAGCACCTCCTGCCTGTGACCCCCTGTCTGAGTCCATGGATATAAACTGAACAGCCTCGGGCCCGCAGCAGGAAAGGAAGCTCTCTCTCTCTGCTCTCTTCCTTCTCCCCTCCACTCCTGTCCCCTTAACCGTGTAGGTACCCCGTACCAGACATCACAGGCTTAGTTGTGGCTACTGTTCTCTTGTGCGCCATATTGCTCTTTCCCGGGAAGAAGAGGTTGTGTCTCTTCCCGGCAGTGTGTCCCTGCCTGTGTTTGCCCCTTAGAACATTAACCTTCCCTTCTCTCCTGTATTTATGGTTGTGCCCCTTCCTGTGTCGGTTCATCTGGGGTGTACTGAAGGGGGGTGGTGGTACACCTCAGCACAGAGTGTATTTTCTTATTGAGACCCTGTACTTTGCGCTGTGTATATATAAAGTGCCAGTGTGTCCCTCGGCACTATGGGGTTGGTTTTTTGTTCACTAAGCATCTGTGGTTCTGTGCTTATTGAATGCCAGGTGTGTGGTGGGTGCTGCCCGGATGTTCCTTGAGTGCCAGCTGCTACTCTTAAGAGCTTTTGAAGCACTATCTGTACACCACACACAATTCTCAGCACCAAGTGGTTGTGTTTTCCAGAGCATTTTACATGTATTAACTCATAATCCTCACAGGAGTCAAGAGTTGTCGTTTCTGGTTTGAGATGGAGAAACAGGTGCAGAGGTCAAGCAGTTGCTGAAGTTCTGTCAGGAGGTCAGCACACCTCATCGGTTACATGGGTTGGTCTCTTCGGGGGCCATTTGACCTCTGGGTCCGGGATGGGAATCTTTTTTCTGGACATGACAGCGCTACAGCTGATGGGGAAGGTGCGTCTTCTCAAGACAGGCATACACATGGGCAGATGTGTGGTTTCTGGACATAAAGATACTATCCAGACCACGCCACAGGCCTCCCGTAGTGTCCTCTGAGAACTGCAGAGGTGGTACCCCTAGCCCATACCAGCCAACCTGACAAGATAAAAGTTGTGTGTCTGTGTTGCCCCTGTTCTTAGCCCCTGTCCCACCATGACCCCAGCTCCACCACCACACAGGATCCCTCCAGCCTCATCCCAGGGAAGAGTGAGCTAAAGAATCCATCATAGAAGGCTCTCACAGGTTCTCATGTAGTTGGAGCTTAAGAGGCCGTTTAAGCAGAAATCTTCCACCTGACCCCTCTTGTGGGTCCCAGCTGTCACTTCAGGAATGGCTTCTGTGGGCACAGCTGTGGGATGGAGCGACATGAACAAATGCATGGTTTCTGGACAGAGGGCCCTAGTCCTTCACACTGAGGAAGGGAATCCAGCAGTTGAGGGACCATTTCAGAGTCAGCCTCAACATTCCCCCCAGTCTGTTGCTGCACCATATCTGAGGAAACCTACTTGGGAGGTCACTCAGCCCAGCATTGCCCACCTACCAATCTCCCAGTCATGCAGTTGACACAGGCAAAAATCAAAGTAGTTCCAAGGTGACTTGAAACAAATACAGTTTCTGGTCTGACTGGATTCAGGAACTCAAAAGCTGTCATACAGGTAGGCTGTATGATTTAAACACTATTACCCCCTTTTGTAAATGAGAAAGCAGGCATGAGGAGTTAGTTCAAAATGCGCTGTAAGGACAGAAGGACCTTACTGCTTTTGTATAATTCCACCAGGACAAAGCCCTAAAGTGAAGTTATTTAAAGTTACTTCCCTGATTTAACCAAAGACATTGTAAAAAGACAACATGCATAGGAACTTGGAGAGATAAAGGACAACAAATATATAGAGCTGCCTCGGATACAATTCTCATACCAGTGTACACAAGCTGTGTTTATTCGTCATGAAAATAATTACAAGTGAACACTTTTTTTAAAAATAGATTTTTTTAATTTTTCACAGGAAGAGAGGAATAGAGAGTCAGAAACATCAATGAGAGAAGCATCGATCAGCTGCCTCCTGCACACTCGCCACTGGAGTTGTGCCCACAACCAGGGCACATGCCCCTGACCAGAATCGAACCCGGGACCCTTGAGTCCACAGGCTGACGCTTTATCCACTAAGCCAAACCGGTCAGGGTGTGAACACTTTTAGACTGAAAAAATAAAATGAGTTGAAAAAGCACCAAGCACCTGGAGATTATTATGCTGAGAGAAATAAACTAGTCAGAGAAAGACAAATAAGATCTTACATGTATGGAGTCCAATGAACAAACTGATGAACAAATCAGTCCAGAGATACGGAAAAGACAGATCTCAGGGGAGCAGGAAGAGATTAACCAGGGAACTTAAAAGCATACTAGGGGCCTGGTACATGAAATTTGTGCACTGGGGGTGGTGGGGTTGGGCCTGGCCTAGCCTTTGTCCTTTCACAGTACAGGAGCTCTGCAGTCAATCACCCCAAAGAGGTAGGCCCCGCCCACCCATCCAGGACTCCTTGATGGATTGCCCCAAAGAGGTAGGCTGCCAGGCCACAGAGCTGTGGGACCCCCCAAGCCTAACTGTGCGGGGCTGCACATGCAGTGTCAAACCCCTGCTCACCTGCGCATGCATGCAGCCCCACCCACCTGTGCGCACCCACTGCACATGCAGCCTCCTGGTGATAGCTCGTTGTGGCATGAGGGTGTCACGACATGAGGGCATGACCACATAGGCTTTTATTCGTATAGATATGCATAGCCCATGGATGCAGACAGTGCAGTGAGGGGCAGGAGCTGGGCAGAAGGGAGCAAAGGGGAAGGGAAAAGGGCATCTGTAATACCCTCAGCAATAAAAATTTTTTTTTAATAGAAGTGATAGGGCTAATAGCAAAATGTAAGAAGTCAATGGATAAGTTTAACAACACATTAGACATAGCTGAAGAAGGAATTGGTGATTTGGCTATAAGTAAAAGTGTGCTGAAGAATATAACGCATTGACCTATGAACCAGGAAGTCACAGTTCAATTCCTGGTCAGGGCACATGCCGATTGTGGGCTTGATCCCCCGTGTGGGGCATGTAGGAGGCAGCCGATCAATGATTCTCATCACTAATGTTTCTCTCCTCCCTTTCTCTCTGAAATAAATAAAAACATATTTTTAAAAGATTTTCAGTTGGTCCCTGACCGGTTTGGCTCAGTTCATAGAGTGTCGCCTGCAGACTGAAGGGTCCCAGGTTCGATTCCAGTCAAGAGCATGTACCTTGGTTGCAGGCACATCCCCAGTGGTGGGTGTGCAGGAGGCAGCTGATCGATGTTTCTCATCGTTGTTTCTAACTCTCTATTCCTCTCCCGTCCTCTCTGTAAAAAATCAATATATATTTTTAAAAAAGAAATGAGATTTGAAAAAAGATTTTCAATTGGGCAAATATAGTTTGATAAATTAAGGATATAAAACTAAACACCAGAAAAGTTATAAATTTCAAACAAATATAGGGCAGGAAATACATGAATAATCAATCCAGAAGGCAGCAAAAAGAAAGGAACATGGGACAAGTTGCACCTACACAATCATTTGCAAATAAGGTCTGATTTTGCCACTCTGGTTTCAAGGTAGGGAACTGGGAACCCAGCTACTGATTTGAGATTTTGAAATTTTGACTGTCACCAAGACCATAACTTCCATGGCGCCATGGAGAGGATGGTGTGGGGACAAGTAAGAATGCCACAAAATGTTCCTACTTTGAACACATCTTTTTCTTTTTAAATATTGATTTCAGAAAGGAAAGGAGAGGGGTAGAGAGAGAGGAATATCAATGATGAGAAAAAATCATTGATTGGCTTCCTCCTGCACCGCCCCCCCCCCCATTACTGGAGATCAAGCCCAAAAGCAACTGCAACTCCAGAATGTGCCTTGACCAGGAACCAAACCGTACCTCTTAGTTCATGGGTCTACATTCAACCACTGAGCCACACTGGCCAGGCCACTTTAATAACTATTATTAAAAACTGTGTAGTACTCATAAAAAAAACAATAATGTGTATGGGACTTCAGAAATTACAAAAGCCTTTCAGACCCATTCTCATTTGCCCTCTGTGATAACACTGTGGGCTGTGGTGTTATCTATGTTGCAGATGATGGAACTGCTGCTCAGGAGGTGAGGCATTTTGCCCTTGCCCAAGATCATGCAGCAAACAAGTGGTATCTTGCAACCAAGTCTTCTCCCTATAGCCCCACTCTTTCTACTACTCCATTTCTTCTAACATGTGCCAAAAATTAATTTTATTTGTTTAAAGCAAATGTACTTTTCAGTCCTCCTACTGCATTTGATCATGTGTAAGCTTTTCTTTACAAAAGAAAAAGGGAAAATGTATTCCTATAATTTGAAGGAGTGAGTCATGTTGGTAGGACCAACTCTACAGATCAGTTGATTATTATAGACTAGAGGCCCGGTGCACAAAAATTTGTGCACTGGGGGGGAGGCGGTGTCTCTCAGCCCGGCCTGTGCCCTCTCACAGTCTGGGACCCCTTGGGAGATGTCCACCTGCTGGCTTAGGTCCACTCCTGGGGGGATTGGCAGTCAGACATCCCTCTGGCAGCCTGGGAACCCTCAGAGGATGTCCACTTAACAGCAGTAAGCAGACCTAAGC
>PVJC01055704.1:0-10119 GCA_004026665.1 Murina feae
AACAGGGAAGCAGGGTGACCAGAGAGCCGGTAATCCGACTGCAGGCAGCACCCAGCAAGGGCTGCTGCACTGCCATGGGGGAGCAAGGAATCTCTGGGAGGTCACTGTGGTGACCCCCTAGCAGACAAGCATGCTGCAGGCAGCACACAGCAGGGTCTGCTGGGCAGTGGTGGCCACCATGGGGGAGCAGGCAAGCGGGCCCACCAGAAAACAGGCATTAGGACCACCAGGCAGCACACAGCAGGGCCTGCTGAGCTGTGGCTATGGCAAAGTGGGAGCAAATCAGGACCCACAGACAGCACCCAGCAGGGCATCCTGCTGGGTGGTGGCAGTGGCATTTGGGGAGCAGGCAAGCAGGGCGACCATGGAGCAAGCAATGGGGACCTACAGGCAGCACCCAGCACGGACTGCTGGGTGGTGGCTGCATCCACCAGAGAGCAGGCAAGTGGGATGACCAGGGAGCAGGCAATCGGCCTGTAGGCAGCACCCAGTAGGGCCTGCTTGCCCATCCCCATGGTGTGGAGCAGACAGGCCTGGGAAAAAGCAAAGAACCACATAAAGTGGACCAAAGCCATCAGTAGCACATCTCCTGAGGGCTCCCGAATTGGGGAGGGTGCAGGTCGGGCTGAGGGAACTCCCCACCTGCCCTCCCCCTCTCCCACCTACCTGTGCACGAATTTCGTGCACCGGGCCCCTAGTCCTATATAATAAAAAGGTAATATGCAAATTGACCCTAATGGTGGAACTACTGGTTGCTATGATGTACACTGACCACCAGGGGGCAGACGCTGAATGCAGGAGCTGCCCCTGGTAGTCAGTGGGCTCCCATTGGGGGAGCTCCATTCAACCACAAGCTGGGCTAGAGGCTGTGAGCGAGCAGCGGTGGCAGGATCCTCTCCCACTTCCTCAGCGGTGTTACGGATGTCCAACTGCAGCTTAGGCCCAATTCCCTGGGGAGCAGGCCTAAGCTAGCAGGTAGATATCCCCTAAGGGCTCCCAGGCTGCCAGAGGGCGCAGGCTGGGCTGAGGAACCCCCACCCCTGAAGTGCACAAATTTTTGTGCACTGAGCCTCTAGTTATTTTATAATCAACTTTCAGGGAGACCTCTTTCCTACCCATCCTAATCTCAAAATTAGTACTTTTTTCTTTATTGTTCATGTTGGGTTTGTGATTGCTTTGTCCTAGTCTCTTGTTTAAAAAATAGTTTTTTCTCTGTGTTGGTATTTAGTACAGACCAGAATGATTTTTCTCATGACATCTCAATTTTTAAAGTTTATTTAGGAAATGAACAATGTATAGTATTTATCTTTTGATGTCTTTAGCTCTTCTTGATTATGAGAGATAACTAACATTTAGTAGCCTATGTTAGCAGGTGGCAGGATTTTCCAACATTTAGATTCTATTATTGAAAGTATTCAAAAAGACAAGCATTTAAATTATGAATTTATATTTAAGTCAATGATAAAAAAGTAATGTCTATACTGATTTAAAGCAAATGTTCCATGTTGTTAGGTGAGATAATTTAATCGTATGTTACGAAGTAAGGAAAATGAAAGGGAAGATGTTGTGGAGTCCGTAGAGGGCAGAGTTCTTTTAGGTTATTTGAATATTCCTTTCATTTGTATCACCTTTTCCAGCCACCACAAAGACAACACTATGGCTATTGCTTTTTTCCATCATTCTTTGAACAGAGAGGTAGTAATGGGAAGGGCAGGCCCAGATAGAGAGTGACAGGATCACGTATGTACTTGCAGGCTGCTCTGGATGTGGGAAGGACAGCAACAGTCAAACCACATCTGCTTTCTTCCTGAGGATTCTGCAAAACCCTAGGAATTGTCTGGGCTGTGAATATTAGGATGATTAAAAGCACGGAGGTTGCCTGGATTTGAACACCAGCTCCATCACTTACAGCTCAGTGACTCTGGGAAGTTACCAATTTTCTCCATGCCTCCATTTCCTCTCCTGTAAAATGGGAATAGAAGTGCTTATCTTGTAAGGCTGCAAAATAAATATTTACAAATGTTTTCAAGAAGGCCTGCTATTTTTTAAATGATATGTTTCATTAAATTACAAAGTGCATAAGTAAGATACTACTTCTCTCATTAAAACTTTCCAATTCTTCTCAGCTCCCTCAGAGTAGAGCTCAGTCCTTCTGATGGTTTGCCCATGTGCTCTGTCTGACTTTCCTCTGCTCTGGGGCTCAGCTAGATGGCGTGTTCTAAGTCCCTTGGTATTGTGTGAGGTCATGCAGCTAACTTCTGGCAATGGCATGCGCACTCCTAGGCTTGGCCAATAGTCACCAACCATCCTGGTTTGCTCAGGACTGTCCTGGTTTTTACCCTGAAGTCCCACATTTGGGAAATGCACCACTTCTCGGCAAATGGGGCGTTAGTCACCCTAACCCTGGCCCATAAAAACCTCTTGTAATTCTTTATACTCTCTTCTACCATGTACTGCCTATCAGTGTCCAGGATGACCTTGAAAAATCAAGTGTTGAAGATGACAGAGACACCATCAGCCTGGGCTTCTGAATGATGGAGTTCTTGCCTTTTCTTCCATTACACTTTATCTAAGCAACTGTGAATTTCTGTTCTGATAAGCCATTAAGATTTCATTGCATTAGCTTAAACAATAAACAAATCACCACGCTGGTCATTGTGGCCTCCTCCCTGTTCCTTGGACAACATAAGTTTGCCCTGGCTGCTCACTCTGCTCAGAATGCTCCTTTTCAGACATCTATATGGCCAACTCCTTCACCTCAAACCATTCTTTTTAACTCTTATTTTCTGTGGCACCTACTCAACCAGTTTATTCAAAATATCAGTCGGTGAATCTGCTCTCCTCTTCCTTTTCCCACGTAGTATAATCACTTTCTAACTTATCCTGTAATGTTTACTTTCCCTTCTGTTTATTGTTTGTCTTTCCTCCAGAATATAAGCTTTACAAGGGATGAGAACTTGTTTTGATCACTGTATGTCTCAGGAGTCTAGAACATTGCCTGACACAGTAGATGCTCAGTAAATATTTGCTAAGTAAATTTCAGAGTCTAAGAATTTGGAAACAAAATTGAACCTTAAAATGACTTCCCTCCCCTAAGAATTACTACATGTATAGAACTTCAAAATGATTCTTTATAACCATTTCCAGAATATTATTACAGATTTTTAGAAATTATACACAATATTCCTACTATTTATTATTTCACAATAACCTTTGCTTCCCAATTTCTCTAAATTGAATGTCTAAGGTTTCCTACCTTTCTAATGCTGTGGCAATAGCTTATTATTGACACTCTATCTCTTTCTGCCTCTCTGTACTCATAATAGTGTTTGCAGACCTTAGTAATTCTGTGTATTTCAAAGAGCATTAGAGCCATATCCAATATGTACTCTTACACATTGTAAACTCTTCTGCAAATTAGAGGCACTGCATCTTTGAGTAGGTTTGGCTCTCCTATTGTTTCATTATCCAAACATGAAGAACATATTTGTCATATTTAGCTTATTGCTTAGAGAAGGTATTGTGTACCTGATCTTTATGACAATAATTCTAATGCAGAGATCCATAGGTCACAGCTTGTATTTCCTACCAGTAAACAGAACCCAGGGCATCACATGGGCTATGGCACTCTTTTTGGTCCTTGTTTCCAGCTAATCAGGATTTGGATTTGGCAGGAATGGCATCCCTGAGTGATTGTTTGCAGAGTGCCCAGAGCTTTTGCATTCAAGGGAATGTTACCATGGAGAAAGTCCTCCATCCACTGATATGATTGGTATGATTCTGGAAAAGATTAAACGAGCCGCCATTGCACAGTTCCATTGTTTATTTATATGCCTCTAAGTAGGGATTTAGAACTGCCATTTTCACTGAAGGGGGCCTATTCAGAGAAACTGCCTAGTGAGAGATAAGTTTTCAATCACTAGTTATACATGACCTAATCCAAAATATTTCATAATTAATTTTTTGTTATTTATCTTGAATTTATTTGCCTATGAATGTTTTCAATTGACCCAAAAATCGAGTATGCATCAGGAACTGGGCCAAGTGTTGGGATCATGGGATGAATGAGACGCAGTGTCCTCAAGGAGCTTGGGGGCCATTGGCGAGGATGGGATGGGTGAACAGGAGAATGTAATTCAGTGCCTTCGTGTGGTGTGAAAGAGGGAAGCGCTGAGTACCAATACCCAAGTGGGTTTGTCAGAGGAGATTGGCAGGTGACAGTCAAGGTGACAGAGCATCTGGTGTGATAGGCAAACTGCAAACAGTTCAGGTGGTGGCGGTTTTGGGGGAGAGTATGAAAGAGATGTGACCACAAGGGTGGAGACACGGCTGTACAAAGGAGTTTGACCCCTATTTGGACATAAAGAAATCCACAAAGGCTTGTAAGCAAAGGAGAAACACACTCACATGTGCCCTTTCTGTACAGGGAAGGGAGGGGTTTCAATGGTTAAAATTTTAAAAAGCCAGGAGATGAAGATGATGCTGGTAACCTAAAAAGTAAAGTTGTAGCCAAGATGTTGGAGGGAAACAAAATATAAGCCAGTGCCACTAACAAGCCTGGGAAGGCTTCCTAAACTCAGTTTGAGAGACTTAAAAATTTCAGTTACCCCTAGCCGGTTTGCCTCAGTGATAGAACATTGACCCATGGTCTGAAGGGCCTGGGTTCAATTCTGGTCAAGAGCACATACCTCTATTGCAGGTTTGACACCCTGCCTTGGCTGGGACATGTGTGGGAGGCAACCAACTGATGTCTCTCTCATATCGATGTTTCTCTCTCTCTATCTCTCCCTCCTCTTTCTCTAAAAATCAATGAGGAAAAATATCTTTGGGTGAGGAGTAACAACAAAAAATGTAGTTTATTGATAGGTCAGTTGAATAGACACACATTCTCTTTGTGTCTGTTTCACACTTCATTATTTGTTAAAAGTCCATTTGTGAGGGAAAAAAATGATTTCTCTATTTCAGAGGTTTTAAATTCTTAGTGCAATCCACTGTAAGAACTATATTTTACATAGTTATACACATGCATATAGAAATGGGAACCAAAAAAAATCTACAAAACAGCAATTACCCTCATTACGTGGAATGCACTCTTGACTGTTTTCCAGCCTGCTGCCATTTTTGTCACTTAACAATGTAGTACATTTCTTGATCACGAATATAAAAATTCAATTTACGTAATGAGGAATGCTCTGAGGACATTTCCTTCGAACTCAAGGCTTACCCAGGGAAATACAGTGGAAAAAAACACTTGGACTTTGAAATCAGACCCCAGTCCAACCCAGGACTCACAATTTACTAATTATGCTGCCTAATGCACTACCTCCCCCTAGAGGACATATGGTGACGTTACCAGCTATTTCTAAGTATTTTCTCCATATCAGGCGTTATAGTAAGCTATAAGCTATACCACCAAAAACAAAAAAACAAAGCCAAGTAAAGACAAATAACATTAGATATGACAAAGCTTCATTTACTCTTCTATATCAAAATATAACAGGCTAATTTTTAAGTTGATAATTTTGTATGGCCCTTGCCAGAAGAAAGGTTTCCTACACCTACAGTCTATATGATGAGAAACACTGTTTTACTTCTATTTCCTCTGCATAAAAAATGATGCCTAATTATAGACTAGTATCCATTTATAGCTATTTCAAGGATTGAAAAATTGTTAGTAGATTGCATGCAAATATTTATAGTATAAATTATCTGCAGTTAATAATTTTCCATGTAGCCTGTGATAGTTTTGACAAATTTAGATGAGTTCTTAGACTAATTTAAAAATCCCAAATAGCATTTTCTAAAATAAATATATACCTGTCACAGAGATATTTCTATCTGTGGTGCTTGGAACTTAGTAATAACCATATAGGTGCTAACACATAGAGAGGTATGCTTCTTTTATTATAGTAAATGTCACTTCCTTATACCAGTGCTACACAATTCAAAAAAAAAATACGTGAGGAAAGAATATTTATTAAAAGTGTTGAAAGTAATTACTTTGAGATTTTTAAAAAACACATCACTGTCTACATTAATAGTGGTTGTATCTACATCAGAAAGAACATTATATATCATACAACTATCACTAAAAATTATTTTAAAAAACATTTCATGGTTTTATGTTCATTATTCATATTTTTGTACATTTTAAAATATCACACTCTAATCGTGGCTCACTAGTTTCTTTTCTTCATTATATCGGCTTACTCATGTGCCTGACTATCCTAGCTTGTTCTCTTTTAGATCAAATATTTACTTTAATAGATCTCTTTCTTTAGTTCCCCAACATGTATAATAACTTCAGGTAGCATCCTTGAGTTTTATAAAATGCACAAAATAAGAAAGGAATACAAATAAGTAGAAGTGTTACAATTGGTAATTTTCTATCTTATGCACAAGACAACATGATTTTCTTTGTTTTGCCTAGAACATCAGGAAATATAGGACATGTTATTGTATTCATATAGCATTTCTAAGTATAAGTATATTATAGGTGAAAGTAGTCTCCATTTCTCAGCTTAATTTACTTTATTGCTAAAATCTTAACTAATAAAAGCGTAATATTGAAATTAACCATCCCTTTGGGACACCTACCAGCCAATCAGAGCGACTGTATGCAAATTAACCCAGCCAACATGGCGGCTGTCACTCACAGAGTAAACAGCAGCTTCCATTGTAGCAGGAGTGAAAGTGAAACTGTCTGCATGCCGGCTGGGGTTATTCTGCCTCAAAACAAAACATGTTTGCAACATAATATACCTCATAGAATCCTCGGGAGCTGAAGGAAACAGCAGGCCAGGCCTGACTCTAAGAGTAACATTGTTTCATAATAGAAGCCGCGAGCTGAAGCAGAAACGAGGCTTCGTTACTAAGCCTCGCCTTAAAGGAACAGCATCAATTATAGAAGATAAACAAACCCCAGAAACCTGCTTCCAGCCAGCCTTGCTGGGACATTGGGTCAATGGGAGCTGTGGGCAGCCTTAAAGCCCCTCACCCAGGCTGGTCAGGCATTCCAGCAGGTGGACATCCCCCGAGGGGTCCCAGACTGTGAGAGGGCACAGGCTGGGCTGAGGGACCTCCCGAGTGCACAGAGCGGCTGCATGGTGGAACAGCGCAGGACCCAGGACCAGTGAGTGGGAAAGAGGCGGCAGGGTTGGCGGCCTGCTTGGCAGCTCCCCAGGCCCTTTGCAGGGCACTGGGGAGCGGGAAAGAGGCGGTGGGGGCTGGGGCCTGCTTGGTGGCTTCTCAGGCCCTTTGAGGGGCACTAGGGAGCAGGAAAGAGGCAGTGGGGGCCGAGGGCCTGCTTGGCGGCTCCTCAGGTCCTTTGCGGGGCACCGGGGAGCGGGAAAGAGGTGGCAGGGGGTCAGCGGCCTGCTTGGTGGGGTTCCCAGGCCCCTTGCAGGGCACTGGGGAGCAGGAAAGAGGCAGCGGGGTGTCAGCGGCCTGCCTGGTGGGCTTCCCAGGCCTCTTGCAGGGCACCGGGGAGCAGGAAAGCAAGGCAGCGGGACAGGGAGCGGGAAAGAGGCGCAGGGGGTCTCGGCATGTTTGGCGGCTGCCCAGGCCCTTTGCAGGGCACTGGGGAGCAGGAAAGCAAGGCTGCAGGGGCCAGGGTCCTGCTTGGAGGCTCCCCAGACCCTTTGGCGGCACCGGGGAGTGGGAAAAGAAGGCAGCAGGGGACGGGTGAGTGGGAAAGAGTCGGTGGCCTGCTTGGCGGCTCCCCAGGCTCTTTGGGGGCACTGAGGAGTGGGAAAACAAGCTCTTGGGGGCTGGGGGCCTGCTTGGTGGCTCCCCAGGTCCCTTCCAGGGATCAGGGAGCAGGAAGAGGCTGGCCTGACCATGAGGCGGGATTTTCCCTGCTTTCTGGTGGCTGGAGGAAGATGGGCAGTAGGCAAGCTTGGGAAGCAGGCAGCACTCAGCCCTGGCCACAGCTCAAAAAAGAGAACAACATGCAGGGGAGGGCAAGAGTCTAAGAGATCGACATAGAGGAGGTGCCTGCTCCAAGCCTCCACAGTGTGCCTGGGGGCAGGCCCCCAGCAGGTAGACACACACAGGAAGACTACTCCGAGCCTCAGATGAGGCTGGGGGCAGGTCCCCAGTGGCAACACACACACACACACACACACACACACAAAAGGCGCCTGGCAGACTGGGGCCATCATAGAACATCCACTGAGGGGTTCCAGACTGTGAGAGGAGGCAGGCTGGGCTGAGGGACCCCCACCCTCTCCCCATGCATGAATTTCATGCACCAGGCCCCTAGTCTACTTATAATCATCAGTTGACTCATTAAGGATTATCCAACGTGTAAATGAACAATGGAAATTATTTTGTGTTTTCATCTATATCTATAAAATAGTTTTCAAAATTCATAGAAGTTTTTATATCTGCAACATATTGAAAGTTGCAAAATTTAGGTGTACAAATTGAGAAAACAAGTTTTCCTAACAAATTACCATTTTATTCTCATCAACAAGGGGAAAAAATCAGGTAGCAAATGTGGATATATGAATTTAAGATCCCTGAAGATTTTCTTCTTTTATTCAAGGGGAACTGTCTTTTCCCAATACGAAACATACAAATTAAATTCATAGAGATAAAACAATTAAATGTAGGGTATTCTTAACAATACATTGGATTGTATTAAAAAATAAGTCTAAAAACAATAACCAGAGCTTCTGTGAACTGTGCAACAACACTTACATCAGGGAACATAGGCAACCATTCCACTGACCCAAAGCTAGATCACTACCATTCACTTGGACAAGGGGGTAGACAAAGAAATAAATGCTTTTAAAAACTTGACTAGAAGGTGAATGGCAAAGAATAATGCAGTGGGTGTAATGGAAAGAGACTTCTGTTCTATCCCCACAAGCTGAGAGAAAGTAATTATGCTGGCCAAGCAGTCGGCCATGATAGTCATGATGAGTGAAGGCTACTGATATATCATGGGGCCAAGGAGGAGTATGCCTGAAATATGGCAGATTCACAGGACATCTCTGGAAGCTGCCATATGCATTGTAACAACAAGCAGGCAACTGCCACAAACACAGCTGATCAAGGCAAGCTAACTAACCAAAGGTTCAGCGTCCTCAGGGATAAAGGTGTGTGTTCTTCCACCAGGCAAGCAAACTAGACCACACTGGCCTGTGGAGTTTTTGTTGTTTTAAAGAGGGATTATGACCACCTTTAAGAGTCAATGACAGATTGAAATTAATGTGGAGTATAAAAGGATAAAAGGAACAGACTGCTGTGAGGGTTTAGGTCCACCCTAAATCCAATGACTGGTGCCCTTATAAGAGAAAGGAGAGAAAGATTTCAGACACAAAGACACTGAGTGAGGAAGCTACATGAAGACAGAAGAAGAGATTGGAGTGATGCTTCTGCAAACCAGGGAACATCTGGAGCCACCAGAAGCTGGAAGAGGCAGGGAAGGATTCTCTCAGAGCCTTTAGAGGAACGCAGCCCCATGGATACCTGATTCAGACTTGTGACCTCCAGAACTGTGAGAAAATAAATGTTTGCTCATTTGAATTGATGGGAATTTGTTGCAGCAGTCCTGGGAACCTAATACAGGGGGAAAGGAGATAAACAAGCAAGAATTGCAAATGCTCAAAAATAGCTTAATCTTTTATGTAATATTTAAAATGAGAGATAATAAGTGATCACTGTGGTTTCCACTAGCCCCAATATTCATGGGTCTATAAAGATTTTTTACCAAGGCATTATCTGCTACGTTTTTTAATATATATTTTTTGTAGTTGACAATATTACAGATGTCCCCCATTTCACCTGCTCTACCCCTCTCTTTCCAGACTCTCCCCCTCCCCAGGCCTTAACCACACTATTGTCTGCCCATGGGCTGTGCATATAGTCCAGAGGCAGGGAGACATGGAATAGATATCTCAGAGGAAAGGGTTGGGGAGCAGAAGAGATTAATAAAAATTTTCATATCTGCTATGTTTTGAAGGAACTAAGGGAAGATGAGCCAGCGGGTTTCTGAGTGTGCCCTTAGCCATGCTACCTCATTAGTCTGCAGGTATAATAATTTGCACAAAAATCCTTTTTACTCCCAAATATCTGTGCTTCTTAATTTTGTTAACCAAGCAGGAAAACCTT
>PVJC01055705.1:0-10117 GCA_004026665.1 Murina feae
ATTATGAACAACAAATACATATCTATCAACAAGTGAATCTAAAAATCAAGTGAATAAGAAATCTGATGAACAGAATAAACTGGTGAATAGAATAGAATCAGAGGCATAGAAAGGGAGTGGACTGACAATTTTGGGGGGTAAAGGGTGTTGGGGGTGCGGGAAGAGAATGGACAATGATCGTACACCTATGGATGAGGACAGGGGAGGGATGGGGACAGAGGATGGGGTGGGAACTCGGAGGAGGGGAGCTATGGGGGGAAAAAAGAACAACTGTAACAATCTGAACAATAAAGATATTAAAAACAACAACAACAAAAAAGTCTAGCTGAGGAGACCATCGTGCAGTCCAGGTGACTAAGGGAGAAAACAAAGGCGAAAGTAGTTGGGAAGGAGAGGAAGGGAAGAATATTGACACGTCAAGTGCACATTCTGGACTTCATGTGAAGCTGGTGGTGGTGGTGGCAAAGGGTGGATTGAGGAGTGGGGAGGTCTAGCTCTCCCATGACCTCCTGCTGTCCTCCTAAATCAATAAGCAAAATGGAAACAGGTATTTGCTCTGCTGACGGAACGATGGGAAACATCCTCCACCTTCCTTTCCTTGGCCCACTTTCCAAACAACTGCCACCTCTAAGCAGCTCCTCTCTCTGAAGCCACTGCTGGTTAGTGTGTGGGGGTGGAGAAGAGAGACATGGAAGTGGAGGGGAGTGAAGGATGACTGCCTTGTCACCTCAGGAGACAGAATGCTTGCCTCAGGGTTGTGAAGTGAGAATGAATATGATCATGCATGGACTGTGTCTGGCACATGGTGAGCTCCTAGACTAGAGTGACTAAAGCCGAGCCTTCCTTTCATCTGACCAAAAATTTCTACCCAGTCCTGCTCTCCCCTCTTGAACAGATTTATAAGGTTTCTAGTGCAAGACTAAAATGACAAGTTTTCACTCTTTTTTCAGATAATATGTGATTTTTTTCATCATATGAAATATTGAAGTCAGAGCTAGGTGAAAGATGTGCCCCCCCCCCCCCTGCTACTTCAGTCTGTGTTTCATCAACTGAGAAGAAATTCTGTTTCCTGATAATCCTCCCTGAAATTTAACATTCTTTTCACCCTTATAGTCAATAAAAAAAAAAATGTGCTAGCAGCAACACATCTGATGATTCCTTGTACCATCTAAAAGTTAATTCCTCTTCAGGGCTTGGTGAGTAACCCAAAACACTACACTTAAAAGAAAAAAGCTGCAGGAGCCTCTATTAAAGCTTTTCTTTTTATAAAAGTGCAGTCAGAAATCAATGCATTGCTAATGAAGAGTTTGCTTCTATAGGCCTCTAGACTGGAGATTTGCTTACGACTTCCGGCAGGGCAGAGGGGCGGGGGTCTGGGTGTGCGCACAATGGGGACTTTCAGCTCCTTTCCTTCAAAAGAAACCCAGCAGAGGAAGTCAAATGCCAGAACTAGCCTTCCCCTCCTCTCCAAAGGTTAAGCCCAGATTGTTATAAGAACTGGGGAGATCCCCTAACCGGTTTGGCTCAGTGGATAGAGCGGAGGCTTGCAGACTGAAGGGTCCCAGGTTCGATTCTGGTCAAGGGCATGTACCTTGGTTGCAGGCACATTTCCAGTAGGGAGTGTGCAGGAAGCAGCTGATCGATGTTTCTCTCTCATCAATGTTTCTGACTCTGTATCCCTCTCCCTTCCTCTCTGTAAAAAATTAATAAAATATATATTTAAAAACTTTTTTAAAAAAGAACTGGGGAGAGGGATGCACTGGACTCATTCAAATCTTCCTTTAAATTTAAAAATGATCAGAAATGCATCTTTTATTCTTCTTCTGGAAAACACACTGTGGCAATCAAGAGAAAGGTTGCCTATATCAAAATCCTGGTCCCAGCTCTGCTACTGCTATGGGTCTTGGACTACTTACTTGCCTGAGACTCATTTCACCATCTGTAAAGGAGGATAATAGATCCCGGACGCTGACGCCCTCCCACCCCCCCCCCAAAAAAAAGGAGGATAATAGTCATACTGATGCAGGCATTCCGGAGGTCTGGGGACCCAAGGGTCCATGAGGGTCTGAGACCCACTGTGGGTTCTTAGCTTCCCACAGGATAGAATTCAAAATCAAGCCAGCATAGAGTTTAGAGTGAAAGTGAATGTTTTAGTGAAGCAGGATCTTCCTACAAAACGGGTGGAGATTTCTCAGAGGAACTCTCGTGCTATTTTATGTCCATATAAGGGCTTTCCATTTCTGATCCTAGTGGCTCTGGTGTGCTGTGCATGCTAATGCAGTACAATGAGTGTATAATGAGAAGAGGGGTTATTATTAGGTGACATTAGTTGCCATGTTGGATCCAGCCTGTCTCTGCCAGTTTTAAGCCATAAATCTGGTCGGTGGCAGGAGGGGATGAGGGGAGAGGGTCTTAATTCTTGACAGTTCCCGTAGCTTTATCAATTGCAGCTGTTCTGCTGCATCCCTTACCTCGGGTCCAACCTCACAGAGTCGTTGTGAGGATTAAAATGGGCAAACAGAGGTGAAGTGCTTAGAAGATGACTGCCATGTGGTTAGGAGACACTGTTCCACAGCGGAGGGTGCGAGGAGGGATCAGCCCAGGGAGCTGCTAGAAATGGATCTGTTCTAGAACAAGAGAGTGTCAGTACTAGACCATAGGCCAACTGAGCCCCACAGACATGTAGTTAATTTGTACAGGGTTTAACTTAAAAAAAAAATTCATTACCACCTGGCCAGTGTGGCTCAGTGGTTGAGTACCAACCCCTGAACCAAGAGGTCCCTGGTTTGGTTCCTGATCAGGGCGCATACCCAGTTTGCAGGCTCGATCCCCAGTAGGGGGCATGCAGGAGGCAACCAATCAATGATGTTTCTCCTTGATGTTTCTATCTCTTTATTTCTCTCCCTTCCTTGCTCTCTAAAAATCAATAAAAGCATTTTTTTAAAAATCATTACCAATTTACATGGTTCAGGAGATATACAAATCAGCATTTCGTCTGCAGTCTCTCCGTGGGAACTTTCCCCTCTTTCTTATAAAATGTAAATAAATTACTTCTAAAGTAAATCAAAGCTACAATTTGTCAAGAACTATGTCATTTTACATATGTTATCTAATTGAATCCTCAGAACTATGATGTGAGGATTATGACCCTCATTTTATAGGTGAAGACAATGAGACTCAGAAAGCTCAACAGCTAGCTTGCAGAGTGTGTAAGGATGGGACGGAGCTGGGGTCTGACACTCAGCTCCCAGGGTAACACAGTGCATCCTTCTAGTTCGCTGTTCCCTCCAAATCCACCTCGTGCCCCCAGGGACTTCTTAGACCATTCCAATCTACTCGTCTAAGAGAATTTCCTCTAATTCACCCTCCTCTCACCATAGCTTTAACTAAGGAGCTGAAGGTGGTGAGGAAACTAGCATTTTATGCACATTACAAATGCCCTAGGAAATTGGTAAGAAAAAATTAAGAGGCTCTGAAATTCCCTAAATATGTAGACATTAAAAGGAAGACTCAGAATGCTTGACTGTGTAGAGGAAATTATTTTAATGGTCTAAAAAGTCAAAGATGGAACATTTTTTCAAACTTTTTTTTTTAATATAGGCAATGAATGACTGGAGGGAGTTTAGAGTTCTATCTATTTGAGGCGGTACTGAGATTTTTAATATTTATTAGCTGTCTTAATAGGAGGAAAGTCTATGGCAATAAAAGAGCAATACCCTTAGCTCTACAACTTACTAGCTCTGTGACCTTGAACAAATTTCTTAGCCCATGTAAGCCCCGACTTTCTGATCTCTAAAATTACCATAGCCTGAAACTTGGAAGTGTGTTGTCAGGATTACGTGGGATCGACATGGAGTGATTAGCATTCTGGCTGGTATGCAGTAGGTACTCTACAACTGTGTTTTCCCACACTTTTAATTCTCCTCAGTGATCTAAAATAATCAGAGCATAGATGTGCAATTTTGGAACGAAATGGGGAAAAACTGGAAAGGAGGGACTATTTGAGCAGACACCCAATAATTAGTCTTCTTTCTCTTAAAGTTTAAGAGAAAGTGGTTTTCAACCTGTGGGTCACGACCCCTTTGGAGGTCGAATGACCTTTTCACAGGGGTCACCTAAATACAACCTACATATCAGATATTTACATTACGATTCATAACAGTAGCAACATTACAGTTGTGAAGTAGCAACGAAAATAATGTTATGGTTGGGGTCACCACAACATGAGGAACTGTATTAAAGGATTGCGGCATTAGGAAGGTTGAGAACCTCTCGACAAGCTTACAGTCTTATAGTGCTATTTTATATGCAGCAACACTCAAATGGTACCTCTGACAGGAAGAGTTGGAATACTGAATAAGTATGAATGACTTAGCTGCCACCTAGAAATTTAAAGCTTCTGAACTACCTCTACTGCTAATGGCTAATACTGAGTATTTACTATGATGGCTACTCACTTTATGGGCATCATTTTATTTAAATCTCACAATCTCAAAGAAAGCTACTATTATCTCCACTTTGTGGATGAATTTGAGCCTTAGGAGAATTTTATAACTTGTCTAATATAATGAACAATTGCAACTTGTCCATGAACATGGACAAATAATTTTGTCCAAGCCCAACATGCAAAACTTATGTAAATCTAATGAACCTGGGGGGAAAAATAATGGATAGTATAAAACTGGGGCTTTAATATAAATTATTTTAGACTAAATTATCTAATCCAGATATCCAACCTGCTAAATTTAATCAGATTATCAACAGAACCGACAATGTTAAATACATAGGTTTACTGCTTTGTCTAATAGTTGTGTCTCTATCATTAATGATTTATGATTAAGCTGGAATTTTGTGTCCTGCCTTTACCAAAATGGAGAAATAATACCTATTTGAAAAGGAGATATCAGGTAAAGCTATAAAAAACTACATACACATAGAATTTCAAAGTCACCTTTTCTCTAGATTGCATTTATCTTCTGTCAATGAAAAGAAAATTGAATCTCTGTAAATTTAAGAGTTTTATTTGGCCCATCCTGAGGACTATAGCCTGGGAATATAAATTTAAGAAGCCCTGAAAGAATGTTCCAACTTCAAAAGATGAATGGTACTTACATAGGCAGAAAAAGGTGGGAGTAAGAAGTTAAGAGTGAATTATTTTGCCCTAACCAGTTTTGATCAGTGGATAGACTGAAGGGTCCCAGGTTTGATTTCAGTCAAGGGCATGTACCTTGGTTGTGGGCGCATCCCCAGAAGGGGGTGTGCAGGAGGCAGCTGATTGATGTTTCTCTCTCATCAATGTTTCTCTCTATCCCTCTCTATCCCTCTCCCTTCCTCTCTGTAAACAATCAGTAACATATATTTTAAAAAGAGTGAATTATTTTAGGGCCAGGACACCTTTTCTTTGGACGAAGAGGAAGGTGTGGTTTTTCAAAAATACATTTTTATTGATTTCAGAGAAGAAGGGAGGGAGAGAGAGAGAGAGAGAAATGTCAATGATGAGAGAGAATCATTGATCAGCTGCCTCCTGCATGCCCCACACTGGGGACCTGCCTGCAACCCAGGCATATGCCCTGACCTCCTGCTTCATTGGTAGATGCTCAACCACTGAGCCACACCTGAATCTCTAATATAACATCAAATGCCACCAGGAAATTGATGCAATTATATGTCCCATGGGTGAACGACTCTCATCACCCTTGCTTTCTGATTTTTGACTGCTACTTTTGACACCTGAGATTAAGAGACCAATCATACATTTGTTTCATCAATTTAGCACATCCTTCAAGCACTTTCTCTGAGTGAAGCAATGTGCTAAATGTTGTGACCACAATGAAAATATAGAAGAGACCATCCCATCTGTCTGAACTTGCAAAAACATCTATTTGTATCCTTATGACACTAATTGCAATTCTTTCTTTTTGGGTCTGTACTCTTCCTACAATATGAACTCCTTGAGGATAGCTATTGTGGTTTATTTTCTGTTTTTATCTCCAGTGTCTAGAATCATGTTAAGCACACAGCAAGGGATCAAAAATGATTGCGAAGTAATCAGTTTACAGTCGAGCAGGGGAGATCAATCATCTGCACAAATACAGGAATATAATACAGATGGTGACAATTCCCTTATATGTAGTAAATGCTACAGCTCATAAAAGCACCAGTCACTTGTCAAGAGACTGAAAAAATTGATTGAAGAAGGACAGAATATGTGGAGAAAGTGAAGGTGCAGAAAGGGGAGGGGGGGAGAGAGAGAGCGAGAGCGAGAGAGAGAGAGAGAGATATTGAGATTTGAACAGGCCTAAAGCAAAATTTGAGGAGTACAGAACTTGAGTAAGAAGGGAAATATAGTGGACCATTTGTAGAAGGAACTAAATGAGGTAAGCCAGAGTAAGAATTTTATTTAACACACAATGAGAATCCCCAAAGCTTCCAGGTGGTATAGTAAATTTGCTTAACTGCTGATATTTTAAAAAGTAACATCCCAGGATTTATGGTTCCAGCCAAGATGGAATAGCCCCATTGCAAACCCCATGGTAAACTAATCTTCCCTCTTATAATTAAAAAATACTGGAAGACACTGGACAATGGAAAGAACCCAGGGGCCTTGGTTCCACCCTGGGGAGGAGATGAGCCTGCACCCACATCCAGCATCAGGGTGGAAGGAAAGTACAAGGCAGGGTTCATTTCCCCCTCCGTTAAGCAGGCTAGTGGGGAAGGGAGCCTCCAACCAACCACCATCAACAAGGCAGAATGGGGTGGCACTGCACCTGCCTCCCTCCCTTCTGCCAGGGTCCCCAGGGCAGCATGGAGGTGAGTTTCACTCCTAACCTGTAGCAACAACTGGTGTGAGTCTACTCTCTTTCTTTCCTCCTAGATGTCAGCAGGGCCCCACCGGGAGCTGAGCTTATACCCCCACTTGAAGATAACAGCTCCACACCAGTTGGAGCCCCACTTTCACTAAGGTACAAGCACAGGCTGGGGGAGTTATGGTCCTTCCCATGTGCAGAGACAGTGCAAACAGGTCTCCAGGGCTGAGGCACTCAGTGGAGCACATCAAGAAATAAACACACACACCCAGCTCTTGTGTTACACTTCAACAAGGGTAATACCTGCTGTAAATCTATATAATAAAAGCCTAAGCGACTGTTATGGCACAACAATCAGAACGACTGATTGCTATGATGTGCACTGACCACCAGGGGACAGACACTCAACACAGGAGCTGCCCCCTAGTGGTCAATGCATTCCTACAGGGGGAGCGCCACTCAGCCAGAAGCTAGGTGCACAGCTGATGAGTGCAGCAGAGGTGGTGGGAGCCTCTCCCACCTCCACAGCAGCGCTAAGGAGCAGCAAGCCAAGGGGTAAGGAGTAATGAGCAAGCAGGCAGTAAGAAGCAAGGGGTCCCAGGCTGTGAGAGGGATGTCTGACTGCAGGTTTAGGCCCAATCCCCGGAAGCAGGCCTAAGACAAGCGGGTAGACATCTGAGGGCTCCCAGACTGTGAGAGAGCACAGGCCAGGCTGAGGGGACCCCCCCCCACAGTGCATGAATTTCATGCACCAGACCTCTAGTATGTATATATTAAAAGGTGTTTCCAGAGTCTCATTATGTAACATCTAAAATGTCCAGGAGAAAATAAAAATCACTCATTACCGCCATAGAACAGGAAAATCACAACTTGAATAAGAAAGGACCATCAACAGATGCCAACATCAAGATGAATCATATATTGGAATTATCTGACAACATTTGCATAAGTTATAATAAAAATGCTTCAGTGAGCAATTATGAATTCTCCTGAATCTAACTGTAAAGCTAGATAATTTCATTAAAGAAATAGGAATGATGCAATCATACATGCTACAACATGGCTGAATCTAGAAAAAACTATGCTAAGTGAAATAAGCCTGTCACAACACACATGCACACATTTATGAAATGTCTATAACAGGAAAGTCTATAGAGATTGGAAGGTGAAATTACAGTGGTATAAGGGGGGACTATTAGTGAATATAGGTTTCCTTTGGGAATGATGAACATTTTTTAAAATTAGGTTACAGTGATGTTTGTACAACTCTATAAACGAACTAAAAACTATCAAATTGTATACTTTATATAAACAAACTTTGATATGTAAATTGTATTTCAATATAAATTATAATTTAATAATTAAAATTTGAAAAAGCAATGTAAGTTATCAAACTAAAAAATATAGAAACTGATATTTAAAAAAAGACACTTGCTAGATGGGCTCAATAGTACAGCAGAAATAACAGAGGAGAGAAAGCAGTAAACCTGAGGACAGATCAATAGGATTTGCCCTGAACCACAAATATAAAATAGACTGAAAAAATGAGCAGAGCCTCGGGAACCTGTGGGACAATAGCAACAGATCCATCATCCAAGTCCCAGAAGGATAGGAGAAAGAGATTAGGGCTGAAAGAGTATTTTAAGAAAAAATGGCTGAACACTTCCCAAATTTTTCATGTGCTGAAAGAACTGTCAACCATGAATACTGTATCCAGTGAGGAGTGAAGGGGAAATATAGACATTATCAGACAAAAGAAAACTAATAGAATTTGTTGCTAGGAGACCTATCCTAACAAACTGGCTAAAGGAAATTCCTCAAATATAGGAAATGATAAAAGAATCAGGCAGCAAGAAAGTGTAACAGGAAAGTGCAGAAATACAGACTTCTCACAAATCTTATTTATCATATTTGACGGTTAAAACAAAAATTATTCATCACTTTATGAGAAAAAGATATTTAAAATATTTAATGGTAAAAAAAAAAGAGAATGATTTCTTCCTAAGATTAGGAACAAGAGGATATCATACTAGTCTTATAGTTCTAATCATTATAATAATGCAAACAAGGCACACGGATTGAAGAGAAAGAAATAAAACTGTCCCTATTTGCAGATGATATGATTATGTATGTCGGAAATCTCAAGGAATCCACAAAAATGAAAAGAAACTCTGAAAAAGTGAGTACAGCAGGTTCTAGAATATAAAATCAACATACAATGCAATTACACTTCCTTTTTTTTACATTTCTATTTACTAAAATCTAATATATAGAAGCCAAAATTTAAAACACAGTAACACTTATAATTGCTTCAAAAATTAATACTTAGGGGTAAATCCAACAAAACATGTACAAAATTACTAAATGCTGATGAAACATATCAAAGATATAAATGAAAGGAGAGATACCAAGTTCGTAGACTGGAAGACTCCAAGTAGTCAAGATGCCAACTCTTCCCAAATTGATCTGCAGGTTTACCAACACATCAGGGAGTTTTATAGGCATAGACCATCTTCTTCTAAAAAGTTTATGGAAAGGCACAGGGACTACCATAGCTAAAACACTTTTAAAGAGAAGAATGAAATTAGAGGAACCATTCCACCAGATTATAAAGCTTGTTAAATAGCTACAGTGGTCAGCATATTATCTTTGGAGCAATAGACACAAAGATCAGTGGAACAGCTATAGACATAAAACTGTATCTAACTGTGTGTGTTTTTTCAAAGGTATAAAAGCAATTCACTAAAGTAAAGGTAGACTTTTCAACTAATGGTGCTGGAGCAACTGTATTTATCTCAGAGAAATAAAAACTTATGTTCACAGCAGCTTTATTTTTAAAAGCCAAAAACTGGAAACAACTCAAATATCCTTTATATCCATCAATGGATAAATGGTTAAACAAACTGTGGTACATCTGTACCACAGAATATTATTCAGCAATAAAGAGGAATGAGCTATTGATACATGCAACTTGAATGGATTTCAAAAAAATACTGAATTTTAAAAAAAGCCAATCTTCAAATGTTATATAATGCATGATTCCACTTATATAGCATTCTTGAAATGATGAAATTATAGAGAAAAAGAACACATTAGGGATTAGGGACTTGAGGCAGAGGGGGCTGTAACTATATAAGGAAAGCATAACGAATCCTCTATCATGACTGGTGGTCACATGAACCTACTCATGATAAAACTGCACTAAATATGTGCACACACACACAAATGAGTGCATGTAGAACTGCTGAAATCTGAATAAGGTTGATGGACTGTCAATGTATGATACTGTATAATAGTTATGCAAAATATTA
>PVJC01055706.1:0-10133 GCA_004026665.1 Murina feae
TGTGTTTCGCTAGAGGCAGTTTAAGTGGAGCGATTGCAGCTTCACTTTCGCTCCTGCCGCAATGGAAACTGCCCTTTACTCAGGTCCGTGAGTGGCGGCCACCATGTTGGCTGGGCTAATTTGCATACAGCCGCTCTGATTGGCTGGTGGGCGTGGCTTACCCTGTCTCGGAGAAACGGTTAATTTTAATATTTCGCTTTTATAGAGTAGACTAGGGGCCTGGAGCACAAAAATTTGTGCACTCAGGGGGCTCCCTCAGCCCAGCCTGTGCCCTCTCTCAGTCTGGGACCCCTCGGGGGGTGTCCACCTACTGGCATGCCTAGCCAGCCTGGGTGAGAGGCTGATGGCTGTTTGCAGGCTGGCCAAGCCCCCCAGTGGGGGCTCTCACCCCATGGGGGTGTGGCCAACTTGGGTGAGGGGTTGAGGGCTGTTTTCAGGCTGCCCACAGCTCCCATTGACCCAGGGTCCCAGCGATGCTTGCTGGAATCAGGTTTCTGGGGTTTATTTATCTTCTATAATTGAAACTTTGTTGCCTTGAACAGAGGCCTAGGCAGGCAACAGAAGCCTCCTGTTTGCTTCAGCTCCGTGGCTTCTATAATTGAAACACTGTTGCCTTGAGCAGAGGCCCGGCCAGCCTAGGCAGGTAGTTTCAACTCCATTGCTGGTGCAACAGGAAGCCTCCTGTTTGCTCTAGCTCTGTGGCTGCTGGCCGCCATCTTGACTGGGTTAATTTGCATACAACCACTGATTGGCTGGTGGGCGTGGCTTGGCTGGTGGGTGCGGCTTGGGTGTCTCGGAGTGATGTTAATTTGCATATTACTCTTTTATTATCACTATATTTTAAGTGATTTGGGTTAACTACCCTCTTTTATAACTGCTATAAGCAGTTTGTAATTTAAACAGCATTTTTTTCCAATCCCCACACTATCCCTTTCTTTTTTTTTTTTTATCAAAAACTTTTGGTAGTGATCTCAAGTCTGTCCGTTGTTTTAAACACACACACACACACACACACACACACACACACAAAAAAAACAAAAAACTGAAAATCAAGACAACCCAGCATTCAAGTCAATAAAATTATTATTGCTCAGAATGTTTCCATTGCAAGAGTTTCCGTGTATATTTATGTCATCAAATCAAGCTAGTAAACTGGAAAAAAAATAATCAAAGTAGGAGAGAAGTACCTTTGATATAAATCTACATGGGGGGAAAAACTAGAATTTTAGCAATATAAATACAGGGAAACTGTAAATCAAGAAATTTAATTTGGTACTATAAGAAGAGAAATTAGGCATCTTTGCCCTTTAAAAGTGATTCTGATATGGTTAATATCAGGATAGAATAAATATAATAAAAATTTTAATTGTAAATTCTAAACAGAAAGCTATCTCAATGTAGGGTTTATTTCATTTTGAATACATTTTTGATGGAGAAAACATAATTAGATAAATATTGCCAGAGTGAGTTAGCTGTTCACTTTGCTGAAAAATACTCTCGTCCCGCTCAGCTACCAAACTAGTTCTATAATCACGGGAAGACTTCTGTGCTTATTTCCCCAGGAATAAACCAGAAATACCATTTCTCCTATCCTGTAAAAGTGAGGCTTTTAGTGTCAATTTAGATGTGACATATACTTTAAAGAGTTAAAGCTCTTTTGAAGATGATGAATGATGATATTTCAAAGAAGCTGCACTTTTATTTTTCTAATCAACTGGGATAGACATTATAAAGGTCAAGAAACATAAACTTAATAATTTAAATTTTAAAAAATCAAACTTGACAGGAATAATTTTCATCACTGTAGACCTTTCTCTTTAAATCATACTAGAGGCCCAATGCAGGAAGATTCATGCAAGAATAGGCCTTCCTTCCCCTGGCTGCCAGCACCAGCCTCCCTCCGGCACCAAGGACCTGGCTGCTTCACTCTGGCTGCTGCTGCCATCCACCAGGACCCGGGCTGCTTTGCTCCAGCTGCTGCCAGGCATCTGGGATCGGGGCTGCTTTGCTCCGCTGCTACCGCCACCCACCAGTGTGTGATCCAAGCCAGCTACAGCCACTGGGAGCACACCCCCACTCCTGGTGTGTGTCCGCTGGGGCTGGGGGCAGCATGCAATCCCCTCTTGCTCATCTGCGCGTGCAGCTCCTCCTGAGCTGGTTGTGATGCCCAGCTAATTTGCATATTGCCTGTTTATATATTATAGGTAGATAGTAGATAGATAAAGTAGAAACCCATTAAGGATTAAGTTCCTTCCACCCCTTCCCAATAACATACTGTTATAATACTAATTATTTTACAAACATTGTTATGAAGTAGCAATTCAGAAAGTAAAAATAAATAATGATCACACAAAAGAAATTATTCATAGGTACGTTCTACCATGTGCTCTGATTTATAGCACTTTTCACATCAGAAAAGATTTAACATTTTATTAACTGTAAGGTGCTTTAAGTGGGTAAAAAAATGCAAACAAAAAAATTTGGATCAATTGATCTCAAATTGTTTAAGACATCACATGAAAATGAAAGTCACATGATCCAAGAAGACCTCAGAATTTCAATTTGGACTTAAATATACTAGACAGATTAAACAGCTTGGCTATCAATTAACATTCACAGATAATAATACCACCATGGAAACAGGTGGCATTCCACCAATAATCTACTCCCTATATACAAATGACATCTGGTTACTTGTAAACTCTTTGCCAGTTCATTAATTAGACAGTTACTGAGTGTTTGCTCTGCACCAAACGAGCATCATGCTTCATGCTTGCAATGATGAGAAAGTTCAACAGAACCCAGCTCAACGAAAGAACATACTCACTTACTTGGGAGGCTCAGTTGGTTAGAGCATCATCCCATACACCAAAGGGTTGAGGGTTCAATGCTCAGTCAGGGTGTACTAAAGGCAACTAATAGATGTCTTTCTTTCATGTCAATGTTTCTCTCTCTCTCTCTCTCTCTCTCTCTCTCTCTCTCTCTCTCTCTCTCTCTCTCTCTCTCTCTTTCTCTCTCAAAATCAATAAAAATATATTCTCAGGTGAGGATTTTTTAAAAAGACATCTACACCTAGGAAGCCTTATTATGAGCTCAGCAGCATCTCTCTGCCTTACTATAACACACATTTTCTGTACAGTCATGATGGCACAGCCCCAAACCTGACAATGTATCAATCAATCAGCCAGAAGGAAATTTGCTAGACTACAGGGTTCATTATGACCACTTCCACTGACAATGTTAATTGACTTACTAGGGGTCTGCTTTAGGTTTAAGCAAGGAGTTCCCCCTTCTAGCCAAATATTTTAAAAGGCAAAGACAACGATTTAAATAGTAAAAAGAATAAGGCCTCAAAATAATACTTTTATCCTTAGAGACTTTCTCTGAAACTAAAATTCTTCAAAATACTGTTAGAATATTAATTATTTTACAAACATTATTATGAAGTAGCAATTTAGGAAGTATATTTTGGCCCAAACATGGAAGAAAAAAATTTTTGAGAGTTGATAATGACAAACTTTTCTATCATTGCCCACATTCAAAGAATCAAAAATAATCACTGGACTATTACACCATGGCATATGAGCCATGCTCATGTCCAAATTTGAGGTCAGTTCATACTGGAAAAGTATCAAAGTTGCAAAGACTTTAATTGATTCATAAGCTCTGTCTAAACAGGTTGACAATTTTCTTTTTCATCTTGTTTACCTTAAAACAATGGTAACTTGGCTTTGCATTCTTAAAAGGCATCTTTGGAGGTGGTCTGACATTTGGTTTGCTATTGAATGTCCTGCTGACTGTAAATGGGGAGCTTTCTGCATGCTGCCCCTAGATTTTCAAGTTCCTGAGGCCTCCCTCAACCTCTTCACCCAGGACAGCTCGCACAGCAGCCTCAGTACCCTTCCCTAGGACCGGGTCGGGAAAGGGCTCAGGGGCTGCTCTGCTCCCGTGGCCCACAGTTCTTTTTAAAAAACATACAGATATAAATGTCCTGTAAATCATCAGAAATTAAATAAACAAATTCAGTCATGCCAAAATATTCCTTTTAAAACATCTGCTCTAACAACCAATTAAAGTGATGACAGAACCTATAAAAAGTAAAACAGATGACGGTATCAGTGCTGTTGTTAATGCCTCGTGCAATAAATAGCACAAGAATAAGTTTTCCAGCTTACTCTGGCTCCTGCCTCCTGGTTAAGAAGTCAAAGCTTTAAAAGTAGCATAAGTCAAGAGTGCAATTGGCCAAAAACATTAAGTTGTTCTGTGCTGATGGAGGTGAGATAAAGGCCTTAAGAGATAATGAAAATAAGGTCCTTCACAGGGGAGTTCTATTCATTCATTCATCACAGGGATCAATGAAAACCTCTGCATGACCCCAGATTCTTTGCAACTGCATTGTTTTAAACATTTTTGTCATTGACATGTTCTCAATTAAATAAGCCACTAAAACAAGAGAACTAAATGTAAACTGTAATGAGATGACCATGGTGTCAGAATAAAATAAATATTAGAGAATGAGGAAGGAGCCCCTCAGTCTAAGAATGCCTTGTGAAGGGGCGGCTTCTCCCCACCCGCCTTGCTTCATTCTAGTAAGCAATGGAGGCCCAGATGTTCTGCAGATCCCAGCGCGTTTACGCGGAGGGGAGACTGTTTCTAAGGATGCTGACTAAGGAGTGAGAAGAAGTGATGCAAAACAGTTCATTGTGCATGCCCTCAGAATTCCAAGCTTATATATTTATACAATAGATGATGATTATGCCAGTGTTTTCGTTGGCCTGTTATACAGCAACCTTAGAAAGTTTTATTCCATTGGCTTCTTTGTTCTGCTTGTTGGCTCTGAATGAACCTCAAATGAACCAATGCAAGACAAGTTGGGAGGATGAAGAGCAAGGCTGGCAAAAATGGAATACCATGTTCTCATACAGCGACATGAAGCTTCTTTACCTTCTTTAGAACTCTCATCAAAAGCAAATATTTGTTCACTGCCTACTCTGTGCACTGTGGTGGGTGCTGTGGGGGAATTTTTAAGTTCTGGTTCTCCCTTATTAAAGAGTTTACAATTTAGCTCGGCTGAGTGTTGACCTATGAGCCAGGAGGTCACAGTTTGATTCCTGGTCAGGGCACATGCCCCAGTTGCAGGCTCAATCCCCAGTGTGCAGGGGGCAGCCGATCAATGATTCTCTCTTATCATTGATGCTTCTCTCTCTCTCTCTCCCTCTTCCTTCCTCTCTAAAATCAATAAAAATATGTATTTTTAAAAGTGTTTACAATTTAATTGTAGGAAAGGGATAAGCTCTAGAGAAGTTGGATGGAAAGTACTGAACTGCTTTTCAAGACAATGAGAATGCTAACAAATAACACACGGCAGTACACAGACAGACAGCCTTGCCTGCTGCTCCAATGCAAAAGTGGGGACACACTCCTGCTGGGAAGGAAAGAGCAGGAAGGAGGTGCACTGATGTGCAGCCACGAAGGTGAAAAGAGTTTGAGCAAAGTCTTGGAGAAGAAAACAAGTGTGTGCTTTCACTGACAATTCCTGCAGAGAGGTACGGGAGACAGGCCTGAAACAGGGACCTGTGCTGGGCTGAAGCCTGATCTTAACCCTAAGGGAAGTGGAGCCAGCAAAGACTTCAGGAAGAGCTGCAAAGATTATAGGGTTTGAGAAATATCAAGCAAAACCTGGTACGCAAGACGCAGTACAGAAACCCTTGGCATGCAGCCCCATTGGGGGCTATTAGAATAATTCCAATTTGAGTTCAGCACTGATATAAGAAATGGAAATCCTGGGTTATCCGCACCTAACAAGAAAGGCTGGGGTGAGGGGTGAGTGAGGCAAGACAGCAAAGCACTGACAGCAGGCCCAGCACAGAGAGAGCTCCACCAACGCTGGCACCTAATGTGGCTTCAATTATTACCAAGACAGTGACAAACAGGCCCTGCCTACAGGTGAGAAACAGGAGACCAAGGAATAGGGGTAGGTCCTCAGAGCCCGAGCCAATGACAGATCCTGAATGTGATAGGAAAAGAGGAAATACCAGCAATGACTTACTGTACTTTCAGGCAGAGCTATCTGGCCTGAGGGAGAGGGCGGCACCAAGGACAGACCTCGACCAGAGTGAGATGACCTGCCTACAAATGCCCAACTCATCAGAAGTAGCTTCAGAGACACCCACCACTGTCCTAGAGAGACAGCTCTAAACCCTCTATCACCTACCTCCCCATCACCCAATCCCATGTCACACAGCAGCTCATTTTGGTATTCTGTTGTGTTTGGGGTATAATTTTATGTCTACAAAGGGGTCCCTTGCTAATGAAGTTTGAAAACAAGTGCTCTAGGAGTATCCCTCCCTGACTGTTAGAGGATGGAGCTGAGTCATCCCAGGTGAGCTGTGCCTCTGAAAGACACTTCCTGGTCTGCAAGGAGGCTCCCTGCCTCTGAGACGCTTCTTAGCCAAAACACAGGGAAACACATTTCTGATAACAAGGAGCCACAGCTGCAAAAATGTTCACTTTGATAACATTAAAGCTGAAAAGGAAACCTTCTGGTGACCTCATATTCAGCTATAAAAAGGAAAAGCAGAAAAATCTGGAAAGGGCAAGTAAAGCTATTTCAGTTTCCTCATTAAAAAAAAACAAACAGTGAGCAGTTCAGAAGAGATTGTGGTCTGTGTAAAAATGATAACTCCGTAGCTCATTTCACTCAGCGATTCCACTGTGGCTCTAGACACTGAAGGGCAGCAACCCAGAGAGTCACATCTCAGAACATCTGCTGCCGGGCTCAATTTCTATGCCACTGACCACTGATCATCAGAGCAGTGGCTTCCATGAGCTCTCTGTTGGGTCACAGTCAGGACAGGGCTTTGCCATCAAGTGTGGGTCCCGCTGACTTTACCTCACAAGGGGAACCACGAAATGGTGCCACTGTGCCAGTGCCCAGCCCTGGCTTCCTCACCGCTAAACAATGCAAATTTTGGCTGCCATCCTTTAGGGCTTTTGCTTTCACTCCAAAATTCTCACCAAAAATATAACTGCCTGCTCTTCTTTAGAGCTGTTAAGAACTGACCTCACTGTTTACCATCTGAGTATTTAATACACTGGCATCCCATAAACAGAAATTCAAGAAAATTCAAAACTCAAAGCAGCTTGGCAAAACATATCCTACAGTCAGGCAGCTAGTACTCAGCACTTACACCTATAGCAGCATTCCAAAATTTGTTTTTAAGTTTCAAAACACGAATTCAAAAACAGCTGATAAAAACTTGTACTACAAACATCTGGTATCTTTAAAAAATATAAACACATGGACAAACATATGCTGTTCTCCTCAACAGGATACAAGAACCAAACACAGACGTTTGTAACACCTTCAGGAAGCTATGTTAAAAGCAATGCTTTTTATTTTCTTAGGAAAAAAAGTTGGCAGCCTCACACCAAATGTATTAACTGTACACAAGTGCAGGTATTTCAATGAGTTCCTCTGGACATCTTTGCACCTGTAAGCATTTCTTATTTGGGATATACAAGGAATTCCAGACAGAGAGGTATTTATCCACTCCCCATGTATCCAACAAGGGCCTTCTGTGGGGCCAAGACTGTGCCAGGTGCCACAGGCGAAGCAAGATCCTTCCAGAAGCAGAGGCATGGGCCCCATCCTGGTAGAGGAAAGAATTGGGCGCTCAGATCAATGGGCATCAGAGCCCTGGGAGTGCTGGAGGCTTTCTGTGGAGACCTGGCAGGAGTCAGACCCCATAGTTCAAGAAAATTGATTTAGATAAGCAATGACCGGTGACTGGCATTGTTAACAGGGAAGACAGGGTTCAGTTTAGGTAAGGTTGATGGGTCCATGTCACAATTGCTGAGGATTATCTGAACATGTGGCAGGACAAAGAATGAATGCCCTCATTCAACTGACAAACATTTAATCAATCACCTACTATGTGCCAGGCACATCCTTTCAAAAGAACTGGTAAGAAGGCAACTATGAGCAAGGCATAGCCACATCCAATTCACCAAGCTCCAAACCTCCTCTCTGCCTGGCCGTCAGCTATCCTTTCGCCCTGATAAGGATTGTTGGGGCCATAGGACAGCAGAGGTCTCTTGTCTAAGGAAAGTGAGCCCTCTGTAAACTCCATGGTCTCTGGCCACTTCCTAGAACACCTGCTGCTAATGAGAAGCAGCCCTGATTTGATGGGTACCAGCTGCTGAGAACAAGCCACCCAAGGTAACCTTGCTGCAGACCTGTTGCTTTAACAAAATGCAACACCATCTGATGGGCTAGGTGCACCGCACAGAAACAAGAGGTCTGGCTTTCTTTTAAAAGGACAATTACAGGATCTCTCTGGCATTGGACCATCCCAGCCATCCTTCATTTCCATATCCACTTAATTAGCATTCTCTCACACCTGCTAGAAGGTGGGGAGCTTAAGCAATGACATGTGCCTCACAGTGCCAAGTTCAGGCAGAATCCACATGCCTATTGCTATGTTAGCCGTTAGCCGCCTGGGGCTGCTTAAAAGAGCATCCTTCCTCCCAGCCCCTCCCACAATCCACACTTGGAAATTCAGCACAAATCTCATTTCCTTCAACTCTGGGTTCCATTTATAGGGGTTGGAAACTAATGTACTTTTTGGTTCATGTAATGAAAAAAATCCTTTGATTAAACACACAAAAAAATAATTTTTTGAGGCAAACAAAACTATTTTCCATGTTTCCAAAAGAAAACTAAGTAGACAAAGTACAATCACTGACAAAGTATATCAAACTCTGCTAAAGGATGACAGAAAGTGGCACTAACGGTATAACAAGAAGATGGTAGAATTAAACTAAAAATCAAATGAAAGAGGAAAGAAACCAATTTTTCTTAAAGAAGAATTCCAAAGAATTAATTAGGGTTGCCAGATTTAACAAATTACAGGACAACCAGTTAAATTTGAAGTTCTGATATCTCAAGGAACAGACTTACATTAAAAAGTTTTCATTGTTTATCTGAAAATCAAAGCGATCTGGGTGTCCTACAAGCCTACAAATAATGCACATAGATACTTCTACCTCCAGGAGGTTGAAGTAGAACCCCTTCCAGGGCTGTGCTTAGGGATTCACTTCCAAGAACAGAGTAAGGAAAAGGAAAAACAGTAACTCTGTGCGGAGAGATCTGCTCAACACAACATTAACCAGGTGATCAAGGTGCCCATCACCAGAGAAGTCAAATATCCCGAGATGATAGAAAGAAAGGACACTTCACCTCTGCGTGCTCTTTGTAAAAAGCCATAACCCACCCTAGCCAGTTTGGGTCAGTAGATAGAGTGCCAGCCTACGGACTGAAGGGTCCTCGGTCCGATTCCAGTCAAGGACACATGCCCGGGGTTTTGGGCTCAATCCCCAGTAGGGGGCATATAGGGGCAGCCAATCAATAATTTCTCTCGAAAACAAGATGGCGGCATAGGGTAGACACCGTAAATGCAACCGTGAAAAACTATTTCAGAAAAACCTCGAAAAGAACACACGGACACCACTCGCACCCACAGGAAGGCTGGCTGAGTGAAAATCCTACTAGAGAAGAGTCTGAGACTCAGAGGAGCGGCGGAAGCAAAGTACAGAGGTACGGAGGCGCGCGCACGGGGCTCGGGGAAGGGCTGGCGCCGGGGGACGCGGTTCTTTTCCAAAACGGAGAGAGCCACAAGTCCCCAGCGGCTCTGAACTCCAATTCCAAGTGAGTTTCTAAGGACCCAGACACCCAGATAAGGGGAACCGACTGGCACCAGGAGGAAATTCAAAGCTGGTTTCTCTCAGCATTGCTTGCAGCAATTACCGTGGGACACAGAGACCTGGTGTCTCTCAGCGCAGCGCTGAAAAGCGCCATAGCTATTTGCTCCGCCCTGCCCTGCAAACTCCCCGAGGCCCCGCCCCTCCCAAGCTGCGTCAGAGGCTTTTGTAGATAAAAGACTGAGTAGCCTAAGGCACAGGCTTAATCAACGCCTCCTTAAAGATACAGGAGCCAGCCCCACCCAGTGGCCAGAGTGGGACTAACCTAAACAAAACAGATCCACAAGGAACACACTCGGGGCAGATGCAGTGAGCATAAAAGCTCCACTGAAACAACTCTTGCCCCATAAGGGTGTCTCCAGCACAGAAAT
>PVJC01055707.1:0-10162 GCA_004026665.1 Murina feae
TTTGTTTCTTTCCATTGACTATTTAAACCATCTAAAATATATTCACTGCAAGACAACAAAAACCTTACATGCTAGCAATAAAGCCCTCCAAACAGAACAAAATATAGCTATAATCCAACCACGTGACTACTAATAATCGAACCACAAGTTAAACACAGCTGCGATTCAATCACTCTGTAATGATCCGGTGAAGCCAGCAGAGCTTCCTATCGCCTTGACTTGGAGCTCGGTCCAAACCAAGGGTCACATTCCACTAAAACCGCATTCAGTGGAAACCCTACGTAACCGCCATCTGCAGACCCATGCAAGGGAGGCACAGCTGGGTGATGAGGCACCTATAGACTGGGATGCAGCTTTCCCTCCTGTTTGCATATAAAACTAGAATGACAGCAAATGCACACAATTGTGAAAACATCTGACTAGATCCCGTAGAGAACTATCCAGAGTCCTGGATATGGAAAGTAATAAGAAAAGACCATCTTCATACCCCAAAGTGTGGGAGACCTGCCTGCCTGGTTGGGGGTGGGTCCTTGTGCAGCTGGACAAGACAGGGCTGGGTCTGCAGGAAGAGAGTGGTTAGATCAAATGACTCCCTTCCTCTCCCCAAACTCGGTGATGATCCTAGGAGCTCCTTCTGGAAACCAGTGGGGTCTTTGCCAGCCTTTGCCAGCTTTTCCCAGCGCTCCCTTAGGGGAAGGGCTGACTGTGTTTATCTGGACACAGCCAATCGGGCGCTGTTGCTCAGAGTCAGGAAACAGAAGCTACATGCCCAGCTCTGTCACCACTATGTCCCCTCTCAGGCCTCACTTTCCCCTTTTTCTAGTGAAGAGGTAGGGCTTGGTTTCATCGCAAGAGAAAGAAATCAGAATTAGTACCTAGACACCCTGACTTCCAGGGACTGTCTCTTTAATAACAACAACAGTAATAGACACAGCTATCATTTGTCTTTAGTGCTTATTGTTTATCAAACTCTGAGCCAAGGACATTACACATATTATCCTATTCAGTCCTCATTAGCTTCCCATGAAGCTGACATTGTAATACTAATTTTATATTTATTAAATTCAAGAAGTATGTTTTGTGCAATTACTGAGCCGAAGTGATTTGCTTGAGGTCACATATAGTTAGTAAGAGCTGAGTCAGAATTCAACTCTGGCTCTGCTTCATTTACTCGCTGCACCCAGCTGTCCCTCTATCCGTCCATCTCTCTCTCCCTCCAACAATCCATCCATCCATCCATCCATCCATCCATCCATCCATCCATCCATCCATCCTCTTCTCCATCCAACAAACATTGATGTCCACTGACGGAAACTGGCTTTAAGAGAACTGCCTCCTTCTGCATTCCCTCCCCATCTCCATTGGCTATTGCCAAATCTCCCGTCCCCACCCATTTCAGGCTCACCCCCACCTCCCTTTTGCTTTGTCACCTCTGAGCATCTTCAATCACCTTTATCCCCAACCTCTCCCTCCCAACTACATCTCTCAGTTCCTTAAATGCTGATACTGAAACTCCCTACTTCAAGATGCCTTCTACGATGACCCCACCATTGGAAAATCCTCGGCCCTCTGGATTCCTACGCCCAGAGCCAGGGAGGCTGGGGCAGCTGCCCGAGAGCCTTCTGCACCCGGATGCCCCCTCTGGAGTCAGCTTCCAGCAGTCCTTACCAGGTTTCCGACCTGCAGCATGTCCTCGAATTCCGTCGTCATGTTGTAGTGCTCCAGGGCCATGAAGAGCGTGTTCAGCACGATGCACATGGTGATGGTGAGGTCGGCAAAGGGGTCCATGACCATGAACTTCACTTTCTGCTTGATGGACATCCACAGGGGGCAGCAATCCCAGATCAGGTAGCGCTGGGCGAAATGGTTCCAGCATGGCGGGCACTTGCGGTGAGACTCCTCCAGCTCTGGGGGAAGGGGGGGGGCGGGGGGACACCGGGGAGCTGGTTTACTTTTGTTGACTGATTCATACACAGCTCGGGGTGCTCTGGAAGGATGTGTGACTTAGCCGGGGAGAGGACAGGGCTGATGCATGGCAGGGGGACCAGGAAAGGGGCAGGGAAGATGAAGGGAATGGGGGCAGGGGGTTATGTCTTTACTACTTACCCTGGAAAAATGGGAGAAGAGGGCCACAGGGACAGAAGGCAGGGATGGATGTGGGGGAAACTGGGACTGGACAGAACAGGATGGACTAAAAAGGAGGCAGCATCTGAGACAGGCAAGTTCGGAGGTTAAGGACACTCAGGAGTAAACAGATGTGGACATGTCTGGGACAGGCCGGAGAAACAGAACACATACGGGGCAGGAGGGAACAAGATGGGGGTTGCTGAGGGTGGGACTGGCTGGGATGAGGCCAGAGCAGGCATGCTTGGGACAGGATGGCCCCAGCAGAGAGGAAGACGCTCGAAAGAGGACCAGATGAGACCGACAGGCACCTGGGACAGGCCAGGACATTTGTGGGAAAGTTTGAAAGAAACAGGGACCCGGCTCCTGACAATATCCAGGAAAGAACAAGCTGAAGCGAATGAAACACCTGGGACAGGGGACACTGACGGAGAAGTCTGGAACAGCTAGGGGATGGTCCAAGACAGGCTAGCAGCTGGGGGAGGCCTGGCTCAGGTCTGAGTACTGACAAGGGTGCCCAGACCAGAAGTGGGAGTGTTTGAATGACACCAGGGCTGGGGTGCTGACCTTCCAGGGCGCTGGTGAGGACACTGACTGCGCTGAGGGCCCGCTGCCGTTCTCCTGGCCCCTCGAAGCCATCCACACACGGAGCCTGAGGGGTCAGCATCTGGGGCCTGCCTGGCTCCTCCGATGGAGTGGTCTGCGAACAACCGGGAGATATGCGTCAGCCTGAGGGCCGGTGTCCGCTGGACCTGGGACAGCTGCTGGACCTGGGGCAGCTGCTAGACCTGGGGCAGCTGGCCGACTCAGGTTGGGGAGGTCACAGGGAGACAGGATGGGGGTCTTGATGGGACAGTGGATACTGGGCTCCTCTGCTCCCACCTCCCTCCCAGTGCACACCCCCCCACCCCTCTCAACAATTATGATCTCCTTCATTCTCTATTCTTCACCATCTCTAGGCAGTGGTGGTTGACCATGGACAGGAACTACATAACCCAGTTCTATTAACCAGATGCTGTCGTACATGTTAGTCCATGCAAAGATGATCCGGGAGTCTTAATTGACCACAAGCTCCCTAGAGTCAAGAACATAATGAAGCTGGAAAAAAAAAATATCTGCATGCCCCCTGGTCACAATCATAGAAGCATAAAGCACAAGGCTTCCACGTGGCTGGTGGGGACCTCTGTGGAGATAATTTGGCTCTATCTACCAAGAAAGTTATAAACTGGCTCTGCAATTACTCATCTGGTAATCTAACTTCATAAGTAAACTAGAAGCCCGGTGCACAAAAATTTGTGCACTTGGCCGGGGGGTGGGGAGGACCCTCAGCCCGGGCTGTGCCCTCTCACAGTATGGGACCCCTCAGGGGATGTCTACCTACTGGCTTAGGCCTGCTCCCCCCGGGGGGGGGATTGGGCCTAAGCTGGCAGTCAGACATCCCTCTGGCAGCCTGGGAGCTCTCGGTGGATGTCCACTTGCCAGCAGGGAGCAGGCCTAAACTGCAGTCGGACATCCTTAGCTCTGCTGAGGAGGCGGGAGAGGTTCCCACCACTACCACTGTGCTGGCAGCCCTCAGCCTGGCTTGTGGCTGAGCAGGCTCCCCCTGTGGGAGTGCACTGACCACCAGGGGGCATCTCCTGCATTGAGCATCTACCCCCTGGTGGTCAGTGTGTGTCATAGTGACCAGTCATTCCCAGTCATTCTACTGTTAGGGTCAATTTGCATATTTCCCTTTTATTATATAGGATAGAGGCTTGGTGCATGGGTGGGGACCAGCTGGTTTGCCCTGAAGAGTATCCTGGATCAGGGTGGGGGTCCTGCTGGGGTGCCTGGCCAGCCTGGGTGAGGGGCTGATGGCTGTTTGCAGGCTGGTCAAGGCCCCCAGTTGGGACCCTCACTCCATGGGAGTGTGGCCAGTCTGGGTGAGAGGCTGAGGGCTGTTTGCAGGCTGGCCACAGACCCTTCAGGGTGGGGGTCAATACTGGGGTGCCTGGTCAGCCTGGGTAAGGGGCTGAGGGCTGTTTTCAGGCTGGCCACAGCCACAGGCTGGAAGCAGGTATCTGGGATTTATTTAACTTCTGTAGTTGAAACTTTGTTGCCTTGGTCCTGCTGGAAGCCTGGGTTGCCTCTGGCAACCCAGGTCCCAGCCCCTCCTTGAGCAGAAGCCAGGAGCGCAGGCTGGAAGCAGATATCTGTGGTTTATTTATCTTTTGTAATTGAAACTTTGTAGCCTTGAGCGGAGCTGAGGACCGGCAGGGGGAGGCTTGGCTTCCTCCATCACCAGGGCAACTCAAGCCTCCTGCTTGCTCCAGCTCTGTGGCCGCCACCATCCTTGTGACGGAATGATGGTTAATTTGCATATTACTCTTTTATTAGATAGGATATACACATGCGCCAAAAATATACATGCAATGATGTCTACTGCAGCACTGCTCATGGTACCATTGGAACAAAACAACGAATCAGCAGGAAGAATTTGAAAATCACTGTGGGGACAATCTGACTTTGGACTCTGATACAGACAATGAAGAGAGCAAGGCAGTTCCATGTGTGTTCCCCTGGGAGCACTTCCAAGACAAACCATTTGATGGCAAAACAAGAAAGAGACCGGAAGATATACACTGAACTGGTAAAGTGGGCATGACTGGGCATGACAGGGGGTGAGGGGGAGGAGAAGAGGGAAAAGTGCCCTTTTGCTCCCTGTCCTTCTGCACCCTTGGACCTGTTTCCAATGTGCTCCCATCGTTGCTGCAGGGGAAGGAACCAGGCTTGCAGATGGAGACGTGTCTTGATGAAGGCAGATGCAGCAGCCTTCACTAGTTTCACTTGGCACCCCCCTTCTACCCACAGAACCATGGGCGGCCCACGAAGGCTTTCCACGAGCGCAGCCCTACATCGCCACAGTCTCCGAGCTGGCACTGGGGGTTGCTGAAGGCACCTGTCCAGTGTGCAAGAGCAAGGTTCTGTCACTTCTGTAGGTCACAGGGAGGATGGGCCTAGGCTATCCAGGGTGGCAGAGCCAGGGCCTGTGGTGGGAACTAAATTCATCTGGGCTCAAGTTCCAGTCAACCTTTGCAGCTGGGGGGACTGCCCTGAAAGGTTGCCCAGGGAGGTAGTGAGCTCCCAGTTATTGGAAGTACTCGAGCAGAAGCACCTGACAAGGCTGGTATAATAACAGTACCTAGGTACTCCTGGCCAGCTGAACTCACCAGTTTGTCTCAAATTCTCCCAATCTCTCTCCTCCTCCTCTACTGTTGGTAAGAGTTCGAGTTATCATTTAGCAAGCATTTACTCTTTCCCCTTCCAACAAATTTTCCTGTCCTCTTGGTGACACACTCGCTTTGGCCAATGCAACGTCAGTGGACATGGTGTGAACAGAAGCCTTAAACAAGCTGTGCCATTGGCCTTGCTCTTGTGCTCCAGCCATCCTCCCAGAAAAGAGCTTCCCCCGGTTGCTGCCACCCCTGCAGCCTGGGTGGGCCTCAGCACAAAGAGAGGAGCAGCCTCGGGTCTGACCCAGTGTGGAGCCAAGCCAACATGAAGTCCAAAGCAGAGATGCCCAGCCAAGCCCAACCTAGAATAGCCGAACCATTGTCAACCTGCAAAGGACAGAGCGTGAGAATAAAAACTTGTTGTCATCCATTGACATCAGGGATAGTTTGTTACACACCATTACTGTGGCAATAGCTGACTGATACACCATTCTAGTGCAAGTTATCATGACCCCTTTCTTAAAACCAGCACAATAGCCTCCTAACTGGCCTCTTCTTCTCTTCCCTATACCCACTACACAGCAGAAAGGGAGTCCCTTAAAAATCAGATCATGATATTCCTCCGATCAACAGCTCCCCCCAGCCCACTGCTCCCCATATTATTCAGAATAAATACAAACTTTTCTATGAACTACAAGGCTCTGCATAGTCCACATCCTAACTCATCAAACTCATTCCAGATCCCTTCCAGCAGGTTCTACCACACTTGGTCTTGCCTGGCTCCTCTTCAGAGCCTTTCAAATTGCTGTTCCCTCTGCCTAAGACACTATTCTCCCATGTCTTTGTGGCTGGCTCCCTAAATCATTTGCCTGTCAACTTTAATGTTACCTCCACGGGAAGGCTGTCCCCGATTATTCTAACTAATAGCTCCCATCCCTGTCCCTCCCCCTCGCAACTTCCTATAACATGACCCTTATTGCTACCCGGAAATACTGATCTCCCTGACTACAAGGCAAGCTCCACCAGGGCAGGGCTCTTGTCCGTTCTGTTCATTGCAATAACCCTGGAGTCTCAAACACCTCCTGGCACTCAAGGCAGCCAGCTGGCCCTAGATAGATAGTGGTAGATGGATAGATCCTTGGGAATGGGGAGGCTGGACAGAGCTCTAGCTCTGCCCCTCACTTGCTAGAGGGTGGGGGGAGGAGGAGGAAGTCGGAGTGGCTGTTCACTGTGCCTCACCCAGCCCCACCTGACCCTCTAGAACAGGCGCTCCCAGGCAGACAGTGAACAACCTGGATAAATGAGACCTGAGCTGTCAGTTGGGGTGGCCCTGCTTCCTGCCCGCCCACGTTGACTTGACACCCACTATGTGCCCAAACTGTGCTTTGCTTTCTGATGAGAGATGGGTAGACACGTCTCACCGGGAACCAGAAGCCAGGAAGGCATTCCTGGGGCCTGCGGCCTGCTAATCTCTTTAACTTTACAGAGTCTCCATCTCAGCCCACTAATTCCTTTAACTTCGCAAATGACCCCCTTGGCCAGGCTAATTCCTTTAAGGTTACAAATGGGCCCTACCGAAGTGAGGATGCTGAAGTCAGAATTCCTGGTAATGAAGCGTGTGAACTCAGACGTGTGCCTTACGCGATGATTCTCTCCCTAATGAGATTAGGGGGTTCTATTAGCTTCCAGGCTGCTGACCCGATGCCTGGGCTGAGGCTCCAGGGCTGGGCATCGATGGGGAGTCTGCATCCACTGGGATATGGTGTTCCTGGGAAGTCAGATACCCCACGCTACAGGGCATGGCCCGGGGCCTCCTCGGACTCACCCGGGAGCTGCATCTGCTCCCCCGCCTCCCACTCTCTCCTTGGTTTCCCCAGAGGAGGGTGAGGACCCCAGGCACTCTGCATTGTGCCCAGGAGTCTTGCTTCCTTCCTGCTTAATAATTCCAATCACAGATAATAACATTAATAATAATAATAATAATAGTGACTGGAACATGAGGCAAGGACTGGGCACAATGCAGTGCGTCCTCACCACAACCTGCTGGCATGGACATGCCCTTTATCGTCCCGTTACAGATGAGGGAAGGGAGGCACAGAGAGCTGTGTGAATCTGTGCAGAGTTGTGCGAGAGCAAACGTCTGACAAAACAGGCCATTTCCTGTGAGCTGTGCCTCTTCAGCCTCACCTCCACCTTCCTGACCGTCTCCCTGTCCTGTTCCAGCTTCCTCAGAGAGCCTGCCCTCTTCCATCTCCCTGTAGGCACTGGGGTCTGAGTCATGTGTTTGCCCTTTGCCCGGGCAGGCTGTTCTGGGCACTGTGTTGGGGGTCAGGGGTCAGCAAGGACCGATCAGGCAGCCATCAGTCTGTCCATGGGCCTGGCTGACTAAGAGATTACAACTCTAACTGGTCTCTTCATGACCTAGCCTGCCCTCCTCGTCACCTTTTTGACAATAACTCCAACTCCTCTCCCCTTTGTTCCCTGGGTTCCAGCCACACCGCCCTCATCGCATGTCCTCCCCTCGGCTAAGCTAGTTTCTGCCTCAGGGCCTTTGCACTGCTGTCTTTTAGGCCTGGAACTTGCTTCCCCCAGACAAGGTAATGACAGGACGTTATGATGATGTTATTACAACATCAGTATGCTCATCCCAATTGCCTTACCCATGTTAGCCCCTTCACTCTTGCAACAACCCTGAGCTCGGCATTTTTAACCCATTTTACAGATGAGAGACGCACAGTAACTTTCCCACAGCCATGCAGCTAAGCCGGATTATAAACCAGTTCGTCTCCAGAATCCGGGGTGCGGTCCACTCCTCTAAACCACCCCTGGGGGTTTCAGAGAGCAGCCTGGCTCCCACCTTCGCTTCCATTTGTCTAAATGCCTTCTAGTAAACAGGGGTTCCTTCTCTGTTCCCCATCTTCCACACGACTTACTGGTCTAGGATTGAGTCACCGGCTTTAATGTACTGACACGTTTCAGACTTGGTGACTAACTGTTGGCCAAAACCTGGGAAGTGTCCCCTTGCCATTCTGGCCCTTCTTCCAGGAGGCTCCAGACTGCCAAGGACCCAGCAGGTCTACAGGGCTAACACCTGGCACACACGGGTCCTCAGGAACTGGCTCTGTGCCAACATGGCATCTCAGTGCCCCGGCCTTACCAACTATTAAACACTTAGCTATCATTTACCAATTATTAAATACTTAACTATCACCCCTGTCTATCAGCATAATGCACCCCCAGAACCCAGCACACACCAGGTGCTCAGTAAATACTGGCTGAGTATATTTCGACTCGACCCTGGTGATGAGGTGGAGACCAGCTCCGCCCTGGAGCTGCATCTCGTGGTGGGCTCACCGTGTCCGGGGGGCGCTCCAGCATCATGGGGCGGAGGAGGTGGCTCCCCGGGGAAGTGGCCTCAGGGTCACCTGCCCCCAGCAAGGAGACCACCCCATTGCAATCGATGGTGCTGTTCCTTTTGCCATTGAGGGCGTGGCCGGGAGCTGAGGTCCCAGGACTGGGCTGTGCCTGGGCACTAGGCCGGCGCAGGGACCAGGGCACCAGCAGTGACGTGCGGTGGCTCTCGCTGTCCCCCGCTGTGCTGTTTTCATCATCGGCAAAATCTGTCTCTGACCCCGTATCTCGCCGGCGAAAGGTGAAAATGCTCCCTCGCCTGGAGTATGACTTCACGGAGGTCCTGGTGAGGCCCTGGGTGAGGCCCAGGTGGTTCTGAGGGCACAGGCAGAGGGGACATCACCATGACAGCCCTTCCAGTGTGCCCAGCCCAGCTCCTGTGGCACCCATCCAGCTCAGCTTCTCAGAGTACTGAGGCTTTAGCTGGCCACACAGTCTGGGTGAGCTGAGCCAAGGGGTAGAGTATCCAGGGAAGGGGGGCAGGGCTAGAGCAATCTTGTACCTTCTGGGACCTTTGCTCCCTGGAGCCTGTGCCTCTGGGGCTTTGAGACTGACAGTCGCCTGGGCTAAGGCTGGGCAGGGGGAGAGGAGGCAGGAAGGCTCCTGCAGTATAGACCAGCCTGGCCCGAGCAGCCATGTTCCTCACTCATAGGGGCATGTCCTGGATGTCCTATCAATTGACACTGTGGGGTGTCTGCCCGTCCCAGCCCAATGCTGGGGACCTGGCTGGAGTCTGGGCTATCGTAACACCCAGATCTACCCTGTCCCGCTGCCCAGGGTTCCTCGACTCCAAACCTGACCATGGGAAACAGGAAGGGCTGGGCGGGGCTGCAGGATGCCCTCCTTGTGACTGTACCAGGGGCCTGACACGAAGGGCTTCTAATGCCAGATCTACCCTAGAAGGGGGCAGGGCCACGGCAGGGGACTACCATTGCTCTGTGGCCATCCTCCGAGTCCGACTTGGGAAGCCTGTCATCCCCACACTCCTCCGTCCCCGAAGACATCCATTTTCTCCTCTTGCTCCTTTTCTCATGGGCGGCGACTGGGGCCAAAGGGGACATCTCCAAGGAGCTGCGGGACACGCTGTCCACACCCCTGAGGGTGAGGGCCTGGAAAAGGGTGGAAGAAGGGATGTCCTGGTCATGGGGGCTTTACGCAGCTGCAGGCTAAGACCCACCCACCAGGTAACTCTCGGGGCCTTGGTTTTTCCCATCAGTGAGTGGACTTGCACACTTGCTCCCACATCAGGGCATTATGGAGAGATGAGCTGAGACAGACCCAGAATGTTCTGTGAAAGAACCAAGCCCAGGGAGGAGGAGGAGTTGTGGCTGATGTGGCAGCTTTTGGAAGAGGCGAGTGCGGGGGACAAATGGAGGGGGTGTTAATGAGCAGAAGTGAAAGAACTAGAGGTCAGA
>PVJC01055708.1:0-10124 GCA_004026665.1 Murina feae
CAACTATTTGACAAGTAGAATTTTATTAACAACTGAACCTGCTTACTCTCAATTTGTAATAACAATATTTATAGCCCCCAGGAACCACATGATGTTTAGTTCTGGGCCTAGATATACACTGAGTGGCTAGATTATTATGATCACCTGAAGTTTGTAGGCAAATTAGCCGTACACTGCATCGTATGGGATATGGAAGCCAAAGGCCTGTTCGAACACCTTTTCTGTCTGCAGTTACCAAGATAAAATGTCTCCAATTTGCACAGGAACACCAGGATTGGACAGTCGAGCATTGGAAAAAAGCCATGTGGTCTGATGAATCACGTTTCCAGTTGCATCATGCAGATGGCAGAGTGAGAATTTGGCAGAAACAACATGAAAGCGTGTACCCCACATGCATGAGTACAACCCTTCAAGCTGGTGGGGGCAGTGTTATGGTTTGGGGCATGTTATCCTGGCATGATTTGGGCCCTTTGATTTGTGTGGAACAACGTCTGAATAGCACAACGTACTTAAGTATCATTGCTGATCAAGTTCATCCTATCATGTTGATGGCATATCCCAATGAAGATGGCTTCTTCCAATAAGACAATGTGCCATGCCACAGTGCTTGTATTGTGCAGGAGTGGTTTCAAGAACATGCGGGAGACTTTACCTTGCTTAGGTGGCCCCCACAATCAACACATCTCAATCCAATTGAGCATTTGTGGGATGAAGTTAAAAGAGCCATCAGGCAGCTGGTTCCACAACCATCAAATCTCACAGAACTGGACAGTGCTACTCATCAGGCATGGTGTCAGATTCCTCGCATCACCTTTCAACATCTTGTGGAGTCAATGCCAAGAAGTATTGCTGCAGTACTGAAGGCAAAAGGTGGCCCAACGAAGTATTGATGGGGTGGTCATAATAATCTGGACACTCAGTGTATTTCTCAGTGGCTAGTGGGGTCAGTATATGGTAATGTTTGAAAGTAGAGACTTTGGCATCTTACTGCCCCAGTTCAAATCTCAATACTACTTTTTATTTTAGAGAGAAAAGAAGAGGGTGGGGAGAGAGAGAAAGAATGAGAGAGAGAGAGAGAGAGAGAGAGAGAGAGAGAGAGAGAGAGAAACAGGAAATATCAATTTGTTGCCTCCCTGTAAGCACCCTGACCAAGAATCAAAGCTAAAACCTAGGTATGTCCCCTGACTGAGAATCAATCTCACAACCTTTTGTAGTACTGAATGACGTGCCAACTAACTGAGCCCATGGTCAGGGCTAAGTCCCCACCACCTCTTATCAGTCTTACAAGATTAGGCAACCAGTTCATCTCTTTGAGTTTCAGGTTCTAAAAATATAAAACTGAGAAAGTAATATTAGTTTTCTTAAGCAATCCTAGTGATAACTAAATAAGTTAATTCATATAAAGCATCTTACTTCTGACTTCAGTACATGCTTATCTTTGTTAATTTTAGAAAGATATGTGGTTGGGTCTAGGCTTTTATAACCAGTTAGACTTAGAAAATATTTAACCTCACCATTTTTCCCCCTTATCCTATATAATAAAAGCCTAATATGCTAAGTGTCCAGCTGTCCAGTCTTCCATTCAACCAATCAAAGTGTAATATGCTAATATTATGCTAAGACTTCTTACTATGATGTGCACTGACCAGGAAGGCGGATGCTCCAACTGGTAGATTAGCTCGCTGCTGGGGTCTGGTGGATTGGGACTGAGCGAGAGGGATCAGACACATCCTGGAGCCCTCCTGTGGTCCCTGTTTGGCTGGCCAACCTCCCTTCCCAGCTCCTATCGTGCACTGGTGGGCTCCCTCAGCCTCACCTGAGCACTCTCACAATCTGAGACCCATTGGAGGATGTCGGAGAGCCAGTTTCGGCCTGATCCCGCAGGCCAGGCCGAGGGACCCTACTGGTGCACAAATTCGTGCACTAGGCCTCTAGTTTTTAAAATAAAATTTAAAAATAAATCCACTAACAGGGCTACTATGACGACTAAATAACATCATGCTCAAACATCGCCTTATCCACTGCTGTCCATGTGGCCAGGCTTCCATACCTCGTTGCCTAAACAGGCCCCAGCTTGTAAATTTAGTGACAGGAATGAAAATGCTACCAATTAGAGAGCGACATTAACATTCACAAGTTCAGCTGCTCCAATCTGTTTTATAAAAGATTTGAGGAATTCTGGATGTAAGACAAAAAAATTGGATGGTGAAAATGAATCAATTACAATATCATATTAATTGATGTTTAAAATGGAAGAGGAAATATTTTTAATCAATATTCAGACATAACTACTTTAAAAATTAAATTCTAGTTGAGATCTTAATTACAGGGTGGGACAAAAGTAGGTTCACAGTTGTTCATATGGAAAAAAATACAACAATAAACTATATTTCCAGTACTCACAACTGTAAACCTACTTTTGCCCCACCCTGTATTTTCCACCATTACTTTTGAAGCACCTAAACCTTCTGCCTGAAGACTTTGCTCTTTTAGCTTCATAAGCTGCAGTTTAAAGGGACTAAGATTCATTCAGCACCCTGGTTTGTGGATCTTTTCTTGTGGCTCCTACATGCGTATATTCTAGGTTGGAATCTACCTGTTGGGTCTTTTTAGAGAAGCTAGTATGAACTGTAGGTACTTAACAAATATGTGTTAAGTGAATGAATTTATGGTGTGTAACCTGCCTTTCAGTCTGTAAAGCCCATGATCACAGCCAGCTATTAAAAGGAATTTTAAGCTAACATGGGTCAAATGGGTTCTCCCAATTTGAATGCAAACATGTATGAAGACACACATGAGCGTGTAGTTCAGGGTTACAATTGGATTTAGTCCTGCTCTTTCCCTGTGTTGCTTCAATAGTAAAATCTCAAAACTGGCTTCTGCTCTAGTGTGCATTCCATTTTTCAGCACAATTGCCTCAGCTCCTTAAACATATCAGTAATTAATGGAAACAGTATGACTACACCATTAAGTTTTTATCCTTGTAAAATTTTTAGTTCTCCAAAATGTATGTGGGTGTATGCACATGGATAAGTGGGCATATTAACAGCTGAAATTATTTTTAAAATAAAGAAAATAGAAATCAAGAATTATTTTGAAAATTGCCTCTTCCTTTTCTTCTTTTGTTTCTGTAATATGCCAAAATGGAAAGTAGAAGGGGATATAACTAAGTTTATTTAATCAATTTTGTCTAAACCATTGCTTGCATCTGAAATGAAACCCAGTGGTTTTGTCTTTTATCGGTGATTGCTTTGAAGATTTAAAGACCCAGTTTCTCTGTCGGTGAGAAGTGGCGCAGCGTGTTGCCTGTGAAACAGACAGAAAATTATACTTGAAGTAAATAACCTGAGCATATCGAGTAGCTCACTTTTATGTCAGAGGTTTTCTTAATTATAGCATCTATTTCTGGAAGATGAGAGGGAGCCCGTGTCACCTTTGCTGCATAGGACATTATAAGAAAATTCTACCCCTTGATTTTACCCCTTCCCCAGAGGAGCCCTCCTAGCACCTTGAATCAGAAAAAAAGAGCAGACGCCCTATTGATCAGAAATTTATCTCAGGGAAAAGCCAGTGAGGACTGTGGTGTATGAAGAGTTTTCGTTTTAAATAAAAATGCGTAGCCCTCTGCTTCTACCCTTTGGTGTACCTGTTGCTAGAAACTGTTTCCTTTTCTAATAGCATTTCCTACTAACTTCAAGTGGATAATAATAATGACAGTAATAAGTGACTGTGTAAACACTACACAGGTGTTAGCTCATTTCGTCTCCACAAAACCCCATGAGATGAGTAGAAATATGAACCTTATGTTAAAAAATGAACACAATGAGTCCAAGGTGGTTCTAAAAAACAACCTAGAGTTCGGTAAGGAGTATCAGAGCCATAATTCGAATCTGGACAGTCTGGCTCCAGCGACTGCACATTTTAAGTATCATGGTCAGGGAAGACTATAATGAGAAGCTGACATTTGAACAGAGATCTAAGCTACAGGCGCAAAGGTGCCTGAGGAAATGGCATTCCGGGCAGAGGAGAGAGAGCGCAAGAGCATGCTTATGTGAGGGGCAATGTGTGGGGCAAGATTTCAGGCACTTCTGCCTTGTATCTGGAGTTGCTGTTATCTGAAACGGAGAAAATATGGGTGGTACAGGTTTGGTGGGACAACCAGGAGTTCAGCTTTGAACAGGAATTCTGTGCTGAGCAGGTTGTGATTGAGAAATCTATTAGACATTCAAGAGGAGACACCTAATAAGCAGTTAAATATCCCAGACTGGGTTCTGAGGAGATAACCCATGATGGTGCCACAGCTTTAGGGATGCACTTATAGCCATGAGACTAGCAAAGAGCACTTGCAAAAAGTACCAAGTACACGAAGATGGGAAAGTGTTCCAAGAACTGAGCCCTCCAACATTTAGACACAGAAGATGAAGAGTCAGGAGGGAAACCTGGTGGCCGTGGAGTCCTAGATGGCAAGTGAAAATAACCTTTAATGAGGAGGAGATAGTCAGACTTGTCAGATGTTGCTGGTAAGACAAGGAGTTGCGGACTGGGAATGGAGCAATGAATATAGCAACCTGGACCACATCAGTGACCTTGATAAGAGACTTTTCATTCTAATGATCAAAGCAAAAATCTAATTAGCATGGATTTATGAATGATCAAGATTTTTTCCCAAATCACATAACTAAGATCTTTCAAAGAACAAGTCATTTTCCTTATTGATTGCATCAAATGGCGGTGTGTCCTACTACAGAAAGGAGACCTGTTTTAAATGATGCACAATTTCTGAATAAAATAGAGAATTCAGTAAAAAAAGAATGAAAATATACAAAGAAATACTGAGGAGAGAGATTTAACAAATAAGAACTTATTGAAAGAATGGATTGGATACGAGCATTGCCAAACAATCAGTTCACTGTGACTTGGGAAAATTTGGGGATTTGTTGGCCAATGTGACAAAGTCCATGCCCAAAGAATGAAGGTGCTCTTTGCCATGGTGTGGACTCCACAAAGCTTCTCCTCTGCTGCCCTCTATGTTGGCTTCACTTCCAGGCGAGCTCCCCAGTCGTGCTGTCCACCAGTGGCTCCAGGTATGCCTCTCAGCGTCCAGTAATCCCTGTGGAAGGGGCTTTTCTCCCTCAACAGTACTTGGACACAGTAAGCATTGGTTCTGATCAGCATGACCATAGCTCAATAACCCTTTACTGTGGCCCCAGGGGTGCATTAGCTAGACTTAAGTCTCATCTCCTCCTCTTGGAGGTGGCTTACTGAGGTCAGCCCTTTCTAAACCAGAGGTATTAGCAATTAAGTAGAAAATTACCCACAAAAAAGTAAGGATCTAATCCTATAAAATGGGGGAATGGATATTGGGTGCATAAAAAAGATGTCCATTATAGGGGAGAAGGAAGAAGGTTCAAAAGAAAGAAGAAAGGAGACAAGTAGTTGTGTAGCACTGACTATGTACTTTACATAAACCTGTTCACATTTTCTCATGTAATGTCCATAAGAACCACAAGAGGTAAGTGTTTATGTTGTGGAAAGCTTTGAAAAGAGAGATCTCAAATAGTTACCTCAGAGAAAACCTGCCCCTAGGATGACATTATAAACTAATATTTCAAACCTTAGGATATTTGTATTCATAGTCATACATTGGGGGAAAAAAGTATGGCTCATCTGTTTAGCACTATACTCAGTAGCCATGAAAACAAATCAATATATGCAAATAAGTGTTACAGAAAGTTGTAGTCCTATAGTCTGGTACAAATCCAGATGTTCTCTGGTCCAATTTCCCCAGCAAGTGTAGCTCTTTGGTTCTGAGGGTGAGCAAAGAGTGGTCACATGAGTGTGAGAAGTGGTGGAGGAGTTTTAGTGTGGGGTAGGGGTCATAGAGTAACTACATCTTACGAGGGTTTTCCAACAGTCCTCTCAGTTCAGCCTCGCCTCTCTCCAGTTCCCTGAGACTTGCACAATAGCTCCAAAGCCTGCACCTTGCTGAGGTTCTGGGGCCAACACTGGCTTGTTGCAATTTCACTCTTCACATTAGGCACTGGATTTCAGCTTCATTTCCTTCCTTTGTATGTTGTTGACACCTTTCATCTAGGGTCTTCTCTTCTGTCACTCTTTCTTTTTCTGTGTACACTTATATCTCTTTCCGCCCCCGCACTGTCATTCCCCCTCTCTCCCAGTGTTTTGAGAAGTCACAAGCATAACACATACATGTACACTCAATCTACCTCATTTGGCCTCTCATCCATTTCTACACAATCCATTTACATGTTTAATAATTGATAATGTTAGGCATACTATTATAATCCCTCTTGGAAGCCTAAAGCCCTACCTCTCAATTTCAATAAATCTTCCCATCCCTAAAAAGGTAATATATACACCGACCTCTAAACCCTACCAACAGTCATAAATTTGAATGTATTCCTTGGCCTAAGTCCTACTCTCATATTTATTTGATCAGCCTGTTTTTAGATTGGTTCCAAATCTGAGGTATCACTATGTATCAAACAGAATTGCCTTCTGATCATGCTGTAGTTAAGAGGCCAGGAAAAGATGGAAATGTTTAGATTAGCATTTTGATCTTTGGTCACTGAACATTTTGAAGTGCTTAGGTAATGCAATTGATCCAAGGAAGTTCTCATTCTATCTGGAGCTTTCTAACCTTCTGTGGCAGCGTTACATCCACAATCGCCACATCTTTGGAAAGCATGAGCTATACATAATGCAAGATTGTGAAGCCGGTATGAAGTAGTGCTGAAATGAAAACACCATGCGTCTCTCCAGGAGGCTTTAACAGAAAGAATATAAGTTTGGGAAAGAAAGACACTGAATCCCAGAAGCTGAGAAAATGCAGCTTGAAGCAGCCCATTTCTTTTAGCTGTCAGTGACTTTTCAGTTGTGGGTTTGTTTTGTTTTATAGCTTTCTTTGGCTCTATAAAGCATCTTGACACACTGCCTGAGACCTCTGGCTTGCTACCTATTCCATTTTTTTAGAGTAAGTGAGATGCCATTTTGAAAGGCACTGAGGCATTGCAGTTAAATTACACCCACTGTATGTGCAGACAGCCATGTAGTGAGCTCACTCCTACTGACTTGGTAGGCTTTAATTTATTTTAGCTTAGAGGGGAACAGGGGTGACCACCATGATATGATAGACTTGATACTTAGCTACATGAACATTCTTCCTTATTAGGTCTAAGTATTGCTCCATATTTTACAGGTTGATGGTGTGTGTGTGTGTTTTACTGGGAATTCAGGTATTCTGACTTTTTGTTCATTTTTGCAATACTTAACATATTAGAGATAGTAGTGGGGGTGCAGGAATGTTGGAAAGCTAGGAAATTTAGAAAATTGATATTTTCAGGACACTGCTGTTATAATTTACTAGAGGCCTGGTGCACAAAAATTTGTGCCCTCTCGCAGTCTGGGAACCCTCAGGGGATGTATACCTGCTGGCTTAGGCCTGTTCCCCAGGATATCGGGCCTAAGCTGGCAGTCAGAAATCCTTCTGGCAGCCCAGGAGCCCTTGGGGGATGTCAACTTGCCAGTGGGGAGCAGGCCTAAGCTACAGTCAGACATCCTTAGAGCTGCTGAGGAGGCAGGAGAGGCTCCCACCACCACCGCTGCACTCAGAGCTGTCAGCCGGGCTTGTGACTGAGCAGAGTTCCCCCTGTGGTCAATGTGTGTCATAGTGACCAGTCATTCCCAGTTCTTCTGCTGTTAGAGCCAATTTGCATATTATCCTTTTATTATATAGGATTATTATATAGGACAAAGGCCTGGTACATGGGTGGGGGCCGGCTGGTTTGCCCTGAAGGGTGTCCCAGATCCAAATGGGAGTCCCGCTGGGGGTTCCTGGCCATCCTGGGTGAGGGGCTGAGGGCTGTTCTCAGACTGGCCACCCTCCCTTCAAGGTAGGGTTCTCTGCTGGGGTGCCTGGCCAGCCTAGGTGAGGGGCTGAGGGCCATTTTCAGGGAGGGAGGTCCTGCTGGGGTGCCTGGCCAGCCTGAGTGAGTGGCTTATGGCTATTTGCAGCCTGGCCACAGCCCCTTCAGGGTGGGGACACCTGCTGGGGTGCCTGATCACCCTGGGTGAGGGGCTGATGGCTGTTTGCAGGCTGGCCAAGCCCCCCAGCAGGAACCCTCACCCCATGAGGGTGGGGCCATCCTGGGTGAGGGGCTGATGGCTGTTTGCAGGCTGGCCACAGCTCCCAGCCACTCAAGCTCCCAACAAGGCTGGCTGGAAGCAGGTATCTGGGGTTTATTTATCTTCTATAATTGAAACTTTGTTGCCTTGAGCAGAGGCCACAGCTGGCCTAAGCAGGCAGCTTCCTCCATTGCTGGGGCAATGAAGTCTCCTGTTTGCTCTCTAGCTCTGTGGCTGCCAGCCGCCATCTTGGTTGGGTTAATTTGCATATAGTCACTCTGGTTGGCTGATGGGCATGGCTTGGGATGTAGAGGAATGATGCAATTAGCATATTACTCTTTTATTAGATTAAATTATCAGGTTGAAACAAGAGTAAGAGGTAAATTGTTAGTTTACTAGTATGTTCAACTTCTGCAACTATAGAAATTCTTTAAATTCCTCTCCTAGGTCATCATTTTGTTTCTCTCTACATTTCCACATGTAACTTTGATGACTGTCTCTAAGTGAGTCAATCCTATATCACCAACTCTACATTCAGCCATACCCACAATTCTGTTTCTTGGTCTATACATATATGTCAGATAGACAGATAGATAGATAGATGATAGATAGATAGATAGATAGATAGATAGATAGATAGATAGATAGATGATAGATAGATATAGTTTTGTCTGCCTTATAGTTTTGTATGGTATGTCTAATACAAGTTGCACAAAAATAATGAGTACTGGTATCCTTGCTTGTTTTCACCATTAAGTATAACATTAAAGATATTTTTGAGTTGCCAATCAATTGAGAAATTTCTTTTTTCTAATTTGCTTGGAATTTTCTCATAATGAATTTTATCAAAAGCTCTTTGTGTTATTTCCTGAATATGGTCAATAACAATTGATTTTCATCTGTTAAACCAACTTTGCATTCTTTGGATAATGTTTATTCCATGGTGTAATACCCTCTGCACATATTGATTTTCTAGTATTTTTTTAAGTATTTCTGCATATATATTTATAAGGGATATTGATCTTAAATTTCTTTTATGCCACACCATAAACTAGAAAAAAATGAACATATACAAAATAATGCTTCCAAAATTATGTATGAGAGAGTCCCTGAAAAAACTAAATACAAAAAGTGAGCCTTTTGAGCACTCCATATTTCTTCTTTGAGTACTTGCCTGACCCTTGTGTACAGAGGGGGATCCTAAGCAAAATGGGGATATCTTGCTGAATTAAGGACAAAGAGGTATATTACCACAGAGGCTAAGGCTCCCAACAGAGGATAGTTACAGGAGGAAAGAATTCCATAAATCTGTATAGGAATATGTTTTGCTGAATACTAACTAAGACATGCAAGCCTAAAGTCCAGCTGAAAATTGTTTTTTTTAGATATATTCTGCATTATTCTCTTCTTAATAAATATTTGGTATAATTGGGATTCAACCTTTAGTTGTGGCTACTTGACCCAAACTGATGAGTTGAAAAGTATAAAATGTATTCAATTTTTTTATTTTTTACTGTTTTCATATGTTCAGCAGTTTGTTTTCCCACTGAACTTGTGGTTTCCTTTATTCTGGAAGAAATATTTTGTTTTAGCAGGTGGATAGATAAATTAATTAGGCATGGTATGATCCTTTTCCATGTTTAATTTCTGTGATGACTGCTGGCAGAAGGCAAGGAATATGTAGCCTCCACCTCAGGTGTATTAGCATACTGCAATTAAAGAAAGTCACCCAGAGTAAAAGTGATTGATCCAAGTGCCAAATAACTCACTTTCAGTGAAGACTACCTTCCTTGACCAAAATACTACAATTTATTTAATAAAAAGAGGGTATCATTAAAATCCAGACACATATTATTCACAAATGGTGGTCTAATGGAATGTGAATAACATAATTATTCTCTAATAGGTAAACACATTCAGTGGCTTCTCCACATCCATCTTTATTATAGACTAGGGGCCCAGTGCACAAAAATTTGTGT
>PVJC01055709.1:0-10114 GCA_004026665.1 Murina feae
CCAGCGCCATCGCTCCATTCTCAGCCCAGGCTACAGAGCCAGGGGCCTGGCTTCCGCCCAGCCTGCAACCAGCCGCCACTGCCTGGAACCCACCGCTGGCAAACGCACAGGCGAGGCCAGACCTCCGCCTGTGCGTTCACTGATGCCATCGCTCCATTGGACCCAGTGTTTGGGTGGGCTTCCACCATCTTGGCTGGGCTAATTTGCATACCATTGCTCTGATTGGCTGTTGGGCATCCCGAAGAAACGGTCAATTTTACTATTTCGCTTTCATAGAGTAGATGTTTAAATGTATTATTGATTTGAGAGAGAGAGACAGAAACACCATCTTGCTGTTCCACCCATCCATGCATTCATTGCTGCTCTCTTGCATGCACCTCACCAGGGATTGAACCCAAACCCCAGCACATCAGGAGGATCCTCCAACCAACCCAGCTACCTGACCAAGACGTGCTTCTGTGGTGTGTGGATTATTTTGAGCTAAAAGCAACTGAGACCCTTTGGACTCAAGAGAAATTTTTGCCTTCCCACTCCTTATCTACCTAGAAGAATTTAAATTGGAGGCCTTGCCAATAATAGGAGATTTTTAGAGATAACCTTTTTGACATTGTCTGTATGGCAGGACAAACTACCGAATACTGAACACCTGCCATCCTGACTTGTCCTGCAATGACCTTCCCCTCCTCTGAAGCGCCAAGCCACCGACCTCACCCTTATCTCAGAATTACAAAGGCCCTTCATTTTAATTTCTGTTCCTGAACCTCTCATGTATGTGGGGTCTCTGACTCTCTTATCTATGTGGGGTTCCCATAAACATACATAATTAAGTTTGGTTATATTCTCTTGTGAATCTGTCTCATGTAGATTTAATTATCAGACCACCTTGAATGTACCTTTAAGGTACATTACTCCCCCACAATTTTTATTTATTTATTTAAATATATCTTATTAATTCCAGAGAGGAAGCAAGGGTAGAGGGAGATAGAAGCATCAATGATGAGAATCATTGATCAGCTGCCTACTGCGCACCCCTTACTGGGGATTGAGCCCATAACCAGGGCATGTGCACTGATGGGGATTCTAACCATGACCACACTAGCCGGACTCCCCAAGAATTCTTATGCAAAAATGGCTGTCATTATGCAAAATGGCAACCAGATAGAGTATATGTGGGATGGAAGTGCCTTTCATTTATCTGAATCTGGGAAATCCTAGGGTTGAAAGAGGCAAGCCTGATGTTCAGGCAGCAAGACAACAAGTTGGTGAAAAGAGACCTCAGGTGAGGTCAGGTCCATCAGACACCCTAGGGAAGACATTGGAATTCTGTGTCACACCCAGAGACAAGGAGACAGCATGGAAGCACTGGGCAACTCAAGCCGCTGGAGCTGAAGAAGGGGTGGATTTTACTCAGGTGAAGTGATTCTGGAAGCATGGTGGTCAGCTTGGGAGCTGGGCTTTTGAAGAAAACCCGAAGGAGGCAGAAGGGCATGAACAAACCCCAGACTACATGACCAGGACTCACAGAGCCACCCTGCAAGGAATAGGTGCCTGGTGTGTAGGGAGTCCAGCACCAAGGAGGCCTGTGTATGATACACAAACTGGACCAAAATTAAGCAACAATAAAAACTGCACTCAATAAAAATATCCCAACAAGAACACCAACCTCTAAAGTTTAATTGTACACCTAAATTGTATACACACACACACAAACACACATATACACACACACATCTACACTAATATAAGAGAAAGATACAAATTAACCATCACTCCGCCACGCAACTACACCCACCAGCCAATCAGGAGTGAGTATGCAAATTAATCCAACTAAGATGGTGGCGGCCACGGGGCTGGCGGCTTGGGTTTCCCCAGTGATGGAGGAAGTCAAGCTTCCTGCCTGCCCTGGCCAGCCCTGGGCTCTGCTCAAGGCTACAAAGTTTCAATTATAGAAGATAAATAAATCCCAGGTATGGAGAGGCTGGGAGCTTGGGTCACCAGGGAGCATGGCCAGCTTGAAAACAGCCATCAGCCCCTAATCCAGGTTGGCCACACCCCCATGGGGTGAGGGTCCCCACTGGGGGGCTTGGCCAGCCTGAAAACAGCCATCAGCCCCTCACCCAGGCTGGCCAGGCACCCTAGTGGGGACCCCCACCCTGATCCATGGCACCCTTCAGGGCAAACCAGCTGGCCTCCACTGGTGCACCAGGCCTCTATCCTATAAAATAAAAGGGTAATATGCAAATTGACTCTAACAACAGAACCACTGGGAATGACTGGACACTATGACACACACTGACCACCAGGGGACAGATGTTCAATGAGGAGCTGCCTCCTGGTGGTCAGTGCGCTCCCACAGGGGGAGCTCTGCTCAGCCACAAGCCAAGCTGATGGCTGCCAGTACAACAGTGGTGGCAGAAGCCTCTCCTGCCTCCTCAGTAGCGCTAAGGGCGTCCAACTGCAGCTTAGGCCTGCTCCCTGCTGGCAAGTGAACATCCCCTGAGGGCTCCCGAGCTGCCAGAATGATGTCTGGCTGCCAGCTTAGACCCAATCCCCCGGGGGAACGGGCCTAAGCCAGTAGGTGGACATCCTCTAAGGGGTCCCAGACTGCAAGAGGGCACAGGCCAGGCTGAGGGGCCTCCCCAAGTACACAAATTTGTGCTCACAAGGCCTCTAGTACATGTATATAAACCTAAGCAACTGTTACCACCCAACAACCAGACAACCAGACGACCACATGATCAGCCGGTAGCTATGATGCACACTGACCACCAGAGGGCAGATGCTCAGTGCAGGAGCTGCCCCCCTGGTGATCAGTGTGCTCCCACAGCCAACCTCTATCAGTGGCCCCCCACCTCCTTGTCAGGCCCAATCAGCTCCAATTGCTGGCCCGGCTAAGGAACGCCCCCATACATGAATTCATGCACGGGCCTCTAATATATATATGGAGAGGTGAGTAGAAAAGGGCTAAGATAAGGGGACTTTGGATTTTTCTCAGTGTAGTTTTGAGTTATTTGACCCCCCCCCCTTTTATATGGGACATGCATTCAGGTAAAACAATAACATATTTGCCATTGAAAAATACAATAGGGTAGGGATGGAAGCACATATCACTTAATAGAAAGGACACCAAGGCTCTGGTCTTTGTGGGAGACACTGCCTCCCATCTACATAAAGGACAAGATGAAGCCTAAAACTGTTGGGTAATGTTAAGAGGGTGCTGGCATCTGTTTTTCTCACAATGCAAAACAGTTTACCCTGGCCTTCCTCCAGGAAACTCTTGTACCACGAGCAACATGAGCAGGTTTTTTGCAACCTTTACTTAACACTTCCATGGGCCGACCGCAGGGAGGCAGCCATGCGTTGTGCAGCCTCCCAGAATTACCCTATTCCACACCACCCGAGCCCGCGGCCGCGCTCATTACGGTGGATGGCATGTTCTGCTACTTAGATTCATTTCATATCTGAAATGGACAGACCTCAGCAGCGTATGTTAGCGTCATTCTACTTGAGCACAGAACATTCTGGTTTCCTGTCTTGTAAGGGATGACTAATGACAGAAAACAAGCAGGTGTAATCAGGGGCACTCTTCTCGCATCAGGACCAGCAGCAGCAGAGAAGGAGGTGCCGAGGGCAGGAAATGAAGAGACAGGGCAGGCTTTTGCAGCATCACCCAGGCCAACGCTCACTCTGGCCACAGCAGCCAAACCATGACACCCTAACGGGCTCTGAAAACCTTGTAAGGGGTGCTCAGATGGCAATCACTGACGCCTCCAGAATGCAGTTTTGTCTCAATTAGAAGGTGAGGCATATTAAATACGGCAAATCAAAGCAGAGCTTTTTTTAAAAGTAGAAGCAAGCAGACCTTTACAAAGCGCGCAGATTTGAAAATGTAAGGTTTCCAAATGATTAGTAAAAAGAAAAAAAAAGAGAGAGGAAAAGTTACCACAGCAACTCCCAAAGTCCTCTTAGCTTGCTGGCCTCCACAGGCCTTCTAATGTTCTGCTCTGTGGAGGGGGAGAGAGGTTTGAGGGCAATTTGTAAATTTTTTAAATGAAGAAAGAAAAAAACTTAGTGGATTATGATTCTCTTTTAAATACCAGGAACAATACTCTAAACGCCGAGATTTCTGGAAGCAGGTGCCTTGGGTAATGAGACAGACCGCTTGGTGGCGCTGTTGCACCACTTCTGGTTCTGCAGAGGCCTTTCCCTTTCTGTTCCAGAAAGATAGAGCTTCCCTTTTGTGAGTAGGTGCTCTTTCTGTGAACCGCGGTAACATGCATTTGTTCAAAATATATTTACAATGCATCTACAAGGCACCGGAAACCACGTGGGTCTCTGGGGACAGGCTGCTGAACAACAGAACATTTTGTGGGCCTCATAATCCAGCAAGAGAAACAAGTAGCCAAATAAAATGATTACATGCTATGACAGGTCTGTGAAGGAGAAGGTCAGGCTCCTATGAGAGGAAATAATGGTGGACAACTGCCTTTGCACCCGGTGGTCAGAGAAGACCTTCCTGAGGATTTTTAAGCGGCGCACCCCACACCCTCCAGTCACCACCACACCAAGGGATGGAGGGAGGGTTGCCAAGCAGAGGGACAGGCAGGGGTCACCTTGGCTAAGGCACAGTGGGAAAAGGCTGTGGAGGGGATAAGGCCACCGGCGCCAGATCCTGCAGAAACCTATAGTGATGGTAAGAACCAGCTCAGGTTTATTTTGAGGATGAGGGGAAGCCTTTGAAGAGTTTTAGCAGTAAAGGAAGGTTATTTGACTTAGCTTGTTTTTCATGCTGCGTTGTAATTCCCATTTTATCATCTTCCCTTTAGATATGTGTAAACACTTTGAAAAGACATTCAGTATTGTGACAATTTTACATTCCTACACATATATGGGTTTTCATAATACAAACTATAGGATCTAAAGCTTAATAAAATCTTTGCTGGTGGGGCAGAGTTTACCAAGTTGGAGAGAAGCAGACAGACTATTGGTGAGACAGCACTGGATTATGATGAGTCAGGAAATTGGGTTAACTGCCCCACCTCACAGCACTTCTCATACTCCATTGTCACTGCTTTCAACCCGGCCTTCTGCACCACTGGACTCTGGGATTCAGAGGCAAGGACTGTCTTATTCATCTTAATAATCACAGTCATGAGCGCAGGAACACAGTAGACTCTCAGAAAGTGTTGGATGGATGAACAGAGGGATGAATGAATGATGGGTGGGTGGATGGATGGATGGATGGATGGATGGATGGATGGATGGAAGAATGATTGGATGGATGAATGAATGAATGAATGAATGGGTCAATGGGTGAATGGATGAGTGAATGAGATAAGTGAGTCTTTGGCAGAATTTTAGTGCACTTTCTCAAATATAAATCATTTTCAACCTGCAGATATAAGAAAAGCATTTCCCTGGCATCCTTGTGTTTGTACCAAATATCAGTAGAACACCTACTATGTGCGAGGCATTGTGCTCAATCAGGGACACAAAATGAGTAGGATATTGTAACAGTCCTCAAGCTACTTGCAGCTGGTAAAGGAGATAAGACCTAATGATGACTAATCCACAGTTTAGAAAGTGTTATGTACACAGAGTGAGGTGTGGGTTAGGGCTATAAGTGTTGAGGAGATGGGAAGAGGACTTTCACCTGTACTAGTTAAAGGAACTTTCATGAAAGTGCCACTTGAGTGTAATCTCAGAGGAGAGGTGTCCTTCTGGGGTGACAGAGCTCTGTGGGCCTCTGCTAAGAGCAAGGAGCGGTGGCTTGTTCCTGAACATGCTGTGTGGAAGGAGGAAGGATGCACAGTCTGCCCTATTCCTACCCCACACCCCCCCCCACACACACACACACACATACTTAGTGAGCACGGGGTGCTGCTGCCCAGTGCACACAGACAGCCTTGTGCCCAGACCAGCAGCCACTGCTGACGAGTGTGTTCTTTTTTTTTTAATCTTTACTGTTCAGATTATTACAGTTGTTCCTCTTTTTTTCCCCCATAGTTCCCCTCCTCTCAGTTCCCACCCCACTCTCTGTCCTTACCCACCCCCGCTGTTCTCATCCATAGGTGTATGATTATTGTCCAGTCTCTTCCCTCACCCCCAACACCCTTTTCCCCCCAAAAATTGTCAGTCCACTCCCTTTCTATGTCCCTGATTCTATTCTAATCACCAGTTCATTCTGTTCATCAGATTTTTTATTCACTTGATTTTTAGATTCACTTGTTGATAGATATGTATTTATTGTTCATAATTTTTATCTTTACTTTTTCTTCTTCCTCTTCTCAAAGGATACCTTTCAGCATTTCATATAATACTGGTTGGGTGGTGATGAACTCCTTTAGGTTTTTTTTGTCTGTGAAGCTCTTTATCCAACCTTCAATTCTGAGTGATAGCTTTGCTAGATAAAGTAATTTTGGCTGTAGGTTCTTGCTATTCATCACTTTGAATATTTCTTGCCACTCCCTTCTGGCCTGCAAAGTTTCTGCTGAGAAATTGGCTGACAGACATATGGGTTGCCCCTTGTAGGTAACTGACTGCTTTTCTCTTGCTGCTTTTAAAATTCTCTCCTTGTCTTTTGTTCTTGGCATTTTAATTATGATGTGTCTTGGTGTGGTCCTCTTTGCATTCCTTTTGTTTGGGTTTCTCTGTGCTTCCTGGACTTGGAAGTCTATTTCTTTCACCAGGTAGGGGAAGTGTTCTGTCATTATTTCTTCAAATATGTTTTCAATATCTTGCTCTCTCTCTTCTTCTGGCACCCCTATAATTCTGATGTTGGTACATTTGAAGTGTCCCAGAGGCTCCTTACACTATCTTCATATTTTTCGATTCTTTTTTCTTTTTTCTTATCCATTTGGGTATTTTTTTTGCTTCTTTGTATTTCAATTCTTTGACTTGATTCTTGCATTCCTCTGATCTGTTGTTGGATCTCTGTATAATATTCTTTATTTCAGTCAGTGTATGCTTAATTTCTAGTTGGTCCTTTTTCATATCCTCGAGGGTCTCATTAGATTTATTGAGGGTCTCACTAAGTTCATCAGTGGTTTCTAGAAAATTTTTGAAAAACCTTATAACCGTGGTTTTGAACTCTGTATCCAGTCATTTGCTTTCCTCCTTTTCTGTCATTTGTGATCCATTTCTTTGTCTCAGCATTTTGGCTGCTTCCCTGGGTTGATAGAGTGGCTTTCTGTGTTGGGTGATCACTGAGAGGAAATGACCTCCAAGCCACTTGGTTATGCAAATCAGCTGTGTCTACAGTGGGAGAACTTCTGTGCTGGAGACACCCTTATGGGGCAAGAGTTGTTTCAGTGGGGCTTTGGTGCTCAGGGAGTCTGCCCTGAGTGTGTCCCTTATGAATCTGAGGAGTTGTATTTAGGATTGTACCACTCAGTCCCCTGGGTATGCTGGCACTTATATCTCCAAGGTGGTGCTATTTTAGCCTTTGCCTGAGGCTACTCAGCCTTTTATATACAAAAACCACTGCTCACAGCTTGGGTGGGGCGGACTCTCGAGGAGTCTACAGGGTGGAGCAACCAGCTATGGCTGCTTCTCAGCCCTGCCCTAAGAGGCACCGAGTCTCAAGCCGCTCTGGAGTTCCTCCCAGTGCCCGACGGTGCCAGCCAGTCCAGCTCCTCACTGTATGGTTCTGAGTCCCCAGAAACTTGCCTGGAACTGGAGTTCAGAGCCATCGGGAGCTTGTGCCTCCCTCCAGTACGGAATGCTGCCAGCCCTTTCCACGAGCCCCTTCGCGCACGCCTCCGTACCTCTGCACTTTATTTCCACACCTCCTCTGAGTCTCAGTCTCTTTCTAGTTGTAGAATTTCTACTCAGCCAGCCTTCCTGTGGGTCTGGGTGGTGTCCGTTTTTTCTTTTCATTGTTGTTTTAAAAAATCTGACAAGTGTGTTCTGAGGATGGATGTTCTGGGCCACCACTGTCCCAAGCAGTCTTTATGGCTGTCAGTTGGAGTCTTAAGTTTGGGGACACTCTTGATCTTTCTACTGCAGTGTTTTTCCAACTGAACATCACAGTTCATTAGTGAGTCAGGTAATCAATAGAGTGGATGTGGCTGGCATTTTAAAAACTGGAGTAGAATATAATGAGAATTATGCAGGTGCATTGCATGGGAAGGGAAACGTCATTTTGTGAACCCTTTTCCCAGTTCAGCATGAGGTGGGAATGCAGCCAGCCCTGCTAGGTGCATCTTCCTCAGAGGCTCCCAGGGCAGATGTGCTTGTGGAGTATCAGCGCCCACCTGCATGGCGATTTCAACCTTTCTCAGCATTGAGGAGAGCGCTCTTGATTTAAACAATCTCCAGGGGCCATGAGTACATGCATTCATGTGATCACTTCAGTGGGAGCGAATGCATTTTTGTGCTAAAGGTAAACATTTTTTGAAAAAATATGTCTTTCTGGAGGGCCACTAAATAGTCCCAGTTCTCCATCTGTGTATGCATGTGTGCCCATGGCTTCCCATGACTGGCCAACGAAACTTTTTTCCCTTTTATTGAGGTAACACTGGTTTATGACATTGTGTAAGTTTCAGGTGTGCAACACTCTAATTCAACGTCTGTATATATGACACGGCGCTCTGTCAACACCAAGCAATGTGCCTCATCAGGCAAGAAAACACAAGGCAAAATACCAGGAAATGTTTGTGCCAGGGAGTCAGCCAGAGCCCCACAGAGCCATGGGCCCTCTTAAAGTACTTGCATTTTGTTAGGAGGTTGCAAATATGTGGTTTCTGCCACTAACAGATGTTAGTCAGATTCCATAAACTACCACAGTCAACTTTAGTAATGTCTTATAGAGGCCTTTAAAAACATGGGTTGGGAAATCCTCGAAGCACAATTAAATTTGGGTAGAACCAAGGAATGTATAGCTTGACATTAGCTGATTAATTCTTTGATTCAATTAACGCCTTCAAGGGCCCAGGAAGAGCAAAGCACTTTGGAGATCCAGTGAGGGACAAGCATGGTCTCTGCCCTCAGCGACTGCAAGTCACACTGAGAACTCAGCAAGTCACAGTGGTGACACTTTCCTCCTCAGGGTGGAATCATGGAGAAGAGTCCATTTGGCACAAAACGGAACCGAATCCCTTCCTCAACAAAGAAAGGCTTTGTAGAGTCTGTCTCAACATCAGCAGTGCAGGTAATACATGGGGGCACTTAAAAGGGGGTGCCCTCCTCATTCATCTAAGACCCAAGCCAACCTGAAGGGTTAACCAGCAGAAAGTGCTGGACATGCTGTGTGAAGCATGACAGAGGAATCTTGAGTGCAGGTGAGCCTTGGGCAAATGTGTTGGAAATGGCTTCAAATCGCTCTTTTCCTGTCGTTCTTACACTGTTCTCACAAGTTGCAGGCAGCCTGCACCCAGTGAGATCCCAAAGGGAACACGTCAGGTTTGCCTGCAGCGTCCGTTCGGCTGTCAGGGAGAGGCACCTAACCAGCTGGTCAAGCGCTTTCAGATGAACAATGGTCATTGCTTCATGCTTTCAGGTTTGCCGGACACCGTATTGATTCAAGATATCCCAGGAGCAATCTTTGATGCTGCAGCTCCTACTGGTCGGCTGCCCTGGAGAAGGGGAAGGGTGTGGCCTGGTGTCCCTGCAGGCACAGTGACCACAGGACTGGGTTGGGACCACGTACTGTGGGCCATGTGCAGGGTTAGAGGGCTGGGAAAAGCTACAGATACCCATCTTGGAGACTGCGACCCCACCGTCAGCCGCGGCCACCTCTGTTCCAAGACTTCCGAGTCCTTCTGTGGGAGATTCAAAGGACAGCGTAGTCCCAGCCCTTGGATCTCACTGAACTCAGGCAGCACTGAGCTTGATCCTAGAGGACCCCCAGCCCGATGGCTGTCAGCTCGCCATCCCCAGAGCTCTCAGGAGCAGAGCTGACCTGGAGATGAGCCACTCTGTGTCACTCACTGCCTCCAGTCCTCCTGGGCCATCCATATGCGTGTGCGTGGGGTCGGGGGGAGGTCCACTGGTCTCAGCAGATGAGCGGCCTGACTCATTCATTCCGTGCCATCTTGCATCCAACCACGAAAGAGGTTGGGAAGAGTGAGTGTGAGCACTGGGGAGATTTGTGTCTTCCTGCCTTACGTCAGAC
>PVJC01055710.1:0-10134 GCA_004026665.1 Murina feae
AAATGCCAAGAGCAAAAGACAAGGAGAGAATCTTAAAAGCTGCAAGAGAAAAGCAGTTAGTTACCTACAAGGGGGCACCCATACGACTGTCAGCTGATTTCTCAACAGAAACTCTGCAGGCCAGAAGGGAGTGGCAAGAAATATTCAAAGTGATGAACAGCAAGAACCTATAACCAAAATTACTTTACCCAGCAAGGCTTTCATTCAGAATTGAAGGTCAGATAAAAAGCTTCACAGACAAGAAAAAGCTAAAGGAGTTCATCACCACCCAACCAGTATTATATGAAATGCTGAAAGGTATCCTTTGAGAAGAGGATGAGGAAAAAGGAAAGATAAAAATTATGAACAACAAATACATATCTATCAACAAGTGAACCTAAAAATCAAGTGAATAAAAAATATGATGAACAGAATGAACTGGTGAATAGAATAGAATCAGAGGCATAGAAAGGGAGTGGACTGACAATTTTCGGGGGTAAAGGGTGTTGGGAGTGTGGGAAGAGAATGGACAATGATCGTACACCTATGGATGAGGACAGTGGAGGGGGAACAGAGGGTGGGGTGGGAAATGGGAGGAGGGGAGCTATGGGGGAAAATAGAGGAACAACTGTAATAATTTGAACAACTGTAATAATTTGAACAACTGTAATAAAGATAAATAAATTTTAAAAAAATGGGCAAAGGCGTTAAATAGACACTTTTCCAAAGTGGACATACAGAAGACCAGGAGACATATGAAAACAAGTCACTAATCATCGAGAGATGCAAATCAAAATGACAATGTGGTACCATCTCACACCTGTCAGAATGGCTACCATCAACAAATCAACAAACGACAAGTGCTGGTGAAGATGCAGAGAAAAAGGAACACTCCTTCACTGCTTGTGGGAATACAGACTGGTGCAGCCACTATGGAAGACAGTATGGAGTTTCCTCAAAAGACTAAAAATGAAACTGCCATTTGACCCAGTGATTTCACTTCCAGAAATCTATCCCAAGAAACCAGAAACACCAATCAGAAAGGATATATGCACCCCTATATTCATAGCAGCACAATTTACCATAGCTAAGATTTGGAAACAGCCTAAGTGCCTATCAGCAGATGAGTGGCTTAAAAATCTTTGGTACATCTACACAATGGAATACTATGCTGCTATAAAAAAGAAAGAACTCTTACTCTTTGCAACAGCATGGATGGACCTGGAAAACATAATGCTAAGTGAAATAAGCCAGTCAGAGAAAGATAAGTATCACATGATTTCACTCATTTGTGGAATATAATGAAACAACATAATCTGATGAAGAAAAATAGATCCAGAGACATAGAAGCATCGAACAGACCATCACCTCAGAGGGAAGGCAGGGGAGGGGAAGAGGAAGGGATAAGAGATCAACCAAAGGACTTGTATGCATGCATAAAAGCATAACCAATGGACACAGACAATAGGGAGTGAGGGCCTGGACAAGGGGGTAGGAGTGGGCTGGAAAAGGTCCATGGGGGGAAAAGGAGACATATGTAAAACTTTCAACAATAAAGAATTTTAAAAAAAAGAAAAAAGACTGGAAACTGATCTCGTTCATACTTAATTGGTTTTGGGTGGTGGGATATGAGTGTTTTATTGTTCTTTTATTTTCTTTCTCAAGCTAAAAACTATGTTATTAAACTAAGAGAGCTACATGACCAGAACTTCTAACTGAAACTTTGCTGAATGTGAAAAAAATAAACAAAGGGTTTTTGGTATATGTGAACTAGGGCAAAAATTGTTCATTAGTTGAAGAGATAGAAGCGAACAAGCCAGTCTTGATTCTTCTATTGAATCTATTCAACAGTCAGATGTGTGATAAAGCTCTTTTCTGTCTCAGGGGCTTTCCATATGTTGAAATGTATGCTTTGCATTGCCTCCCACCCCTTATCCTTTCCCTAAAGACATATATGCATACTGCATCCAGCTAACTCTCACTCATCCTTCAGGTGTCAGCTTAGGATTCCCAGAAAAGGATCTCTGACCACACCTCCCCTTTCCAATTAACACCCATCAAGTTAATAACTGCAAGTCATTTAGGTTTACAGTTGACACTTGAATAGCATGGGAGATGCTGTTAATATCTACATATAACTTTTAACTTTCCCAAAACCTAACTACCAATACCATACTGTTGACTGGAAGACTTGCCAATAACATAAAAGTCCATTAATATATATTTTATAGTTCATATGTATTAAATACTGTAGCCTTACAATAAAGTAATCTAGAGAAATCATTTGGAAAATACAGATACAGTCCTTTACTGTATTTATTGACACTGTGAATTTACATCACTGTTTACAGGATGAATTGTCTGTCAGTACCTACATCAATATTATCTTATACAAAACACTGAACATATACATATCCAACACTAGACATCAAATACAAAGCAATATAAAAAAGAAATTCATATTTATTGGTATAACGATTTATGTATTGATAATGAATAAGCAGTAATATGACTGCTTTATGGTACCCTAGTATAATCAACATAATTGTTTCACAGTAGTGAGGTGATCTCCAAAATTTTCCCCAATGTATTTATTTTTAAAACTCCATGTGTAAGTGGACCTGTTGTTCAAACCCATGCTGTTCAAGGGTCATCTGGACTTGTTCCCTGCCTTTCTCCCTCACTAGAGTCTACACCGCAAGAACCTTTTTCCAGTTGCTCTAATCAAAACCCATGAAGTCACATTTGCCTTCTCTTTGTCTCACCTCCCATATGCCTGCTACAAATTTCAGCAAGCTCTATTTGCCCCACCTCTAAAATGTATCCAGAATCTGCCTCCTCCCCACCACTGTTAGCTCTATTAAAGCCATCCAAGCCACCAGCTCTGTCCGGGGGGAGCCACCTCCCTACTTCTCTCACTGAATGTCCTCCACCAAGCAGCCAAGGGGAGCCTTTGGAACAGAAGTCAGAAAAGCCACTCCTCCTTTCACAGAATGACAGTCGAATGCTTACCTTGGCCCACAAGGCCCACTGGGGCCTGGTCCCCCTACCTCTCAGTCCTTATCTCCTTACCCTGCCCCTTTCTCACCCTTCTTCCTTACCAGCCTCTATTGTCCTGCATGCCAGCCCTGTCCTGGCATTTAGCCGTGACCCTCGGCCTCTCTGCAGCCCGAGCCCCTCTTTGAACAGATACTCCCAGCATCCATTCTCCTGCTGCATTATGCCCAAAGGTCATGCATCAGACACCATTCCCACAGTCCTTCACACCGCTGTATTTGTCTTCTAAGTTCTTACCACTGTATGGCCTGTTTTATAACTGGTTGGTAATTGGCCTGTTGTCAGTCTTTGCTAATTGGAGTCCATCACTTTCATGGGGCAAAGACGTAGTACACTTAGTAAATACTTGTTGAAATGCCTTTTTACTGGAATGAGCAAAAATATCTTGTCTGTTTTAGTAGAAGTCAGACCTATCAGAAGAGTGCTTAGAACATACCAGACCCTTAATAAATATATTTGAGTAAATGAAGCCAACATCAAAGTAGAATATAAATGACAAAGGGAGCTTTTCTCTGCACTAGGATTAGCTGCCAACAATGGTCAGTCATTCTGATGGTTAAAAAAAAAGTAGAAAGATGATGAGAAAGGCACAGAGGGAGTTAGGCGGCATTAGAGAAGAAATATAAAAATATGAAATTATCTAGGGAGAGGCAAACTGTGCAGAAAACTTAAGAAGAAAACTAAAATTTAGTGTTACAATTGTACTGACTGTATTACACACAGCATTAGACCCATAACAGCATATATTACTCTTAATTCTCGTAGTTGTTTATGGCATAGATCTGACAGTTCCCATTTTACCAAAAAGGAAACGGACTCAGACAAGTTAACTATTTTAAGGATGGTCACAAATCTAGCAAAGAGAGCCTGTCTGACCAGCAGGCTATTGAAAACCAGCCTCGGAGACTGCTCTCTGCACAAGTTTCATTCTTATTAAAGGTGTTTTTATCCTACATAAGCACACAATAAATATTTGTTGAATGAATGAAAGATCACTTCACAGAAATGCTTTAAAGCTAGATAAAACCCAGTAGGAAAAAAATATATACTGTATGTAGGTTGGTAGTGATTTTTAGTTATTTTTTTCAAAATCAAAATATACTTGGTAGGAAAATAAGAAAACTTTGCTTGCCAAAATATTACTTGAGAATGTGGTCCACTCATCTTCCGATGCAGTACGCCAACCTAAACAGAAAGGTGTTTTCAGCTTTGCAGAGTTGTTCTTCAGTATGCAGAACTACAAATGGCCTAATGTGTCCCCCATCTCCATAATTAACAGAACAATTATTGATCAGCACAAAGCACTGAAGACATGATTTGTGTGAGAGCTTAGCTTTTTGAGAACTTAAATCATTATAGTCAGTATTAAAAAAATAAATTTATAGCAAATGTGGTATAATTAATTCACCTATTTTATTTGCACATGAACATAAATATCTCCTTGGTGCTAAATATCTCCTTCATGTGGGAGAATATGCAAATGTATTACACTGACAGGATAAGAAATAAATTGGAATTTTATTTTCCCTGCAATACTTCTTCTTATTTTTAATTTACTCAGACTTTTCATATATCATGCAAGTTTAAAGTATTTCTCAACTTTTGCTTGCAATTTACAAAGAAGCGTCTAGATAGAGCATTTGGATAATAATCATCCCTGAAGCTACATGCACTAATGCTGGGGTGTGCTGCCCTCTTGGCCCCCCAGCCTTCTCTGCCCTGCTCTGCTCTGTATTCCTAGACTATCACCTGTAGGCTGACCCTTGCCAGCAGGTTTCCTACTGGGCTTGAACAATGTGGAGGTCCTAGTGGGAGGATGGTAGGAAAAAAGAAGCAGACTGTATCACTCTACGCTCTCTGCCCAGGGACTTCAGGTCTATGGCAACACTTGCCACTCTTTTGTACCTCTATTTGTCCACAGGAGAGACCTGCCAGGGGACCTTGACCCCTAAGCTCTGATAATACCACCTCCCTTTGTGCACTAGTCCAAGGGTAATAGTTGACTTCTGGCTATTAGTAATCCCTGGATGCCTCAGAATCATCACTTGTTGCCTTCACAAGTTCTTCCATTTCCTGTCTAGTCAATTCTTATATTAAATTTCCTCTGATTTAAACATTTAAAGCAGTTAGCGTCTCTCTGATTAGAACCAACCGATACCATTCCTTAAGGGGGAGGACCAAGTTACATCCTAGCACATAGGAAGAAACCAGGTACTTACTAAGTAACCATTGGAAATGTGTTGAGCAAATACATCCTCTAGTCTGATAGTTCTCAAACTTTATCAAGTCTCAGAACTATCTATAGGGCTTGTTTTACCTCAGATTGCAATCTCCCCTCCCCGTCCCCCTCCCCCACATCCAACCTTCCCCAAGTTTCTTATGTAGTAGGACTAGGATGAGACTCCAACATTTGCATCTCTGACACATTCTCAGGCGATGCTGATATTGCTAGTCCAGGAGCCACACTTTGAGAACTGTTGTTTTAAAAAAGAAAAAAAAAATAGAACTGCTGTTTTAGGCCTTGATACAATCCACCCTGGATATACACACTGGAGTAAATATCTAGATCAGTGAGCACTAACATTTCATATTTAAAGTATTTAAAGGCAACCAGGCAGGGACGAAAATTGTGTGGTTACACTAGTTGCTATGACAGCAAGAAAAGGATAGTATCTTTGTAAGCTTTTACCATAACTGGCTGTTACTAGACAAATAAGTCCTTTTAAAAATCTTTTTTTTTTTAAATCAATGAATATGGCCTGACCTGCATGGCTCAGTGGTTGAGCGTCGACCTAGGAACCAGGACGTCACAGCTCGATTCCCAGTCAGGCCATGCGCTTGGATTGCAGCCTTGATCCCCAGTGCGCGGTGTGCAGGAGACAGGCTATCAACGATTCTCTCTCATCATTGACGTTTCCATCTCTCTCTCCTTCTCCCTTCCTCTCTGAAATCAATAAAAATATATTTTAAAAAATAACATCAGTGAATATGGTGAAAGTATGATGGTGAAATAATTGGATGTTTGAAGTGCACAGATATTTTATAATGAAATGCTGAGTATATGTTTTAAAGCAGAATATATATATATATATATATATTTTTTTTTTTCTTGGAAGTTTAAAAAAATGGGAGGGCTTCTTACTTCCCCAGCTAGAACAGGCTGGGAGATGATTAGCTGTGATTAGAAAGGAAAGAATGCCAAGTTTCCAGTGTGTGCGTGCACATTTCTTTTGCTCATAATTAATAGCCCCTGTGCTTGCTAAGTTTTTGGAAAGCGGCTCGAAGCCTACCCAGGTAATACCTTCTGACAACGTTTTAAAGATCAGTTGTGTCATATGGCTGCCTTTTAGAGGGAAAAAAAATGTCAGAATGCATAGCTGTGCCATATGGCATCTCTGAAGACTCAGCCGCATTGGACAGACACTCATTGGATAAGGTCCCAAAGCACTTGGAAAAGAATGTCGTCTTGTTGCCAAAATGTGGCCTTTGCTAATCTCCTAACTATTATTGTGCAGAAACTAATTCATCTGTATTAATTATAAGCAAATTTTAATTACATCAGTAAAAGCCCATTATACCGATATCTGAGCCAGACAAGCCGTGTTAACTCTTTCTAAGTCTCCAAAGCAAATACCAGGGTTGGGAACATAGGTGTTTTATACGAGGCAGGGACTTTCCTAGCCAAGTGTAAAAATGCAGTTTTGACATTTAGGTTTCCAGTGTTTTTAGAAACCCCATAACGGTTTGCTTTTCACAGATGACATCAAAAGGCAGCCAATGCATGTACATTGTTAAAGGCAAATGAGTCCTAATGGGAGAGTTTAATTGCACATTGTATTCTTTTGCCTAAGATTTCAAAGTTAAGGAAAAAGAAAAAGAAAAGAAGCAGCAGCAGCAGTCTGCATTGCAGAGCAATGATTTGCAGCGACACCAAGCAATTTGGCAATATATAACCTAATTCTGCTAAAACAGTCATCAACCAGGCACTCGCGATGGCGCTCTGGACAATTTGAGACCAAATGTATACTGTGCATCAAAGTATAATAACCTTAAAAACATGAAAAACCATATCGCGAGTGTATTTTATGGCAGCAGCTTGGCCAAGAAAGCTGGCTGGTCTTTCCCACATGGAGACGATCTGGTTTGCATCTAACACATGGTGCTTACAGTGTGTGCAGCCGTCGGGGTTGGACAGGGTCCAGCAAGAGGCTCATCTGTGTTGGAGTCATCTTTGAATTCAGTTTTACTAACGTGTATTTTTATTTTATTAGGCCAACCATCAAAAGTTTCTCTCCCTCCTGAAAATGTGTTTTGGTTTTTTTTGTATTCATATGACTCCTTGGACCTAAAAAGTTAAATAGTTTTAAACAAATGGAACCACAGCCTGCCCTCCACTAGACTTTGAAGTTCCTCATCTAAAGCTCAGATTATTTTCCCTCTTTTTATACAGCAGAATAATTTCATTTTATCATTATAATGGGTAACTTCTAGAAAGCACTCTCTTCTGTACATTTTCATTGATGGAGACATGGACAATAGCTTCAAACTGTAAGATGGGTTTAGAACTGACGGAGAAAATAGAAGTTGATGCACATTCAAGTGAAGCAAGTTATCTCAATATTTGGATTTTTTTCTAGGAATTAGATATATTGGATAACTGAGGACTTGTCAAAATTTTTCTTCTAGTCAGAAGACCATGATTACCAACATCTGCCATTATACATATTTCCTCTATAGTTTAAAGTCATAGAATGTTGCAGTTTGGGTCTGGAAAGCAACATAGCAGTTTTTTTAGGCGATCTCCCTCACTTTACAGATAAGGAAACGAAGGCACAAAATAAAATGGCTTGTTTAAGGTCATAGAGCTAGATAGTAGCCAAGCAGGGATATATTTTTTGTCTCGCCATCCAATATCATTTCTATAACACTGCACAGTCTCATTCCAGTTATTAATGATGAGCAGAGAATAGATTTGCCTCAGGGCAATAAAAACAAAGTGAAATAATGATCATAAACTGCAGAGAGTCCATAGATGTAAATTAACTGCATTTTTTCCTGCCACTGTAGAGATTGATTTCATTTATTTGATAAATGTTAACTGTTAACACTGTTAGTTACCTAACATCTGTTTGGGAAGATGTTGAGGAGGGCTGAATGAAGTTTGCATGGGAGAAATGGAGGCATGATATTGTGTCCTAGGGCATAAGACTCTCTAAAAAGTTTATCATTAGGTCAGAATTACTTACTTCCCCACCCCCCTCAAATTGATACCAAAAAAAAAAAAGTATTGCTCTGCCTGGGTAGCTCAGTTGGCTAGAACATCATCTGAATACACCAAGATTCAGGTTGGATCCTTGGTTAGAGCACATACAATTATCAACCAATGAATGCATAAATAAGTGGAACAACCAACGAGTGTTTCTCTCTCTCTCTCTCTCTCTCTCTCTCTCTCTCTCTCTCTCTCTTTCCCTCCCTCCCTCTAAAATCAATCAAATTTTTAAAAATATATTTTTATTGATTTCAGAGAGGAAGGGAGAGGGAGAGAGAGAGAGATAGAAACATCAACGATGAGAGAAAATCATTAATTGTTTACCTCCTGCACAACCCCTACTGGGGATCAAGCCCACAACCTGGGCATGTGCCCTGACCAGGAATCCAACTATGACCCTGTGGTTGAGCCATGCTGGCTGAGTCAATCAATTTTTTTTCTTAATTCAAGCTAAAACACATACATGAAATTTATCAGCTCTACGCCATCATTACTATAGTTATAAAAATAGGAAATTGGCCCTGGGTGGTTTGGCTCAGTGGATAGAGCAATCCATCCACTGGGCCGGGGGACTGAAGGGTCTCTGGTTTGTTTCCTGTGAAGAGCACATGCCTGGGTTGTGGGCTCAATCCCCAGTAGGAGGCAGCCAATCTATGATTCCCTCTCATCACTGATGTTTCTCTCTCCTCCTTCCTCTCTGAAATCAATAAAAATATATTTTTAAAAAAATGAAAACAGAACATTTGCCAAAAGCAGGCCCCTTGAATTTAATTCCTTAAAAGCACAGTTCCCACGGATCAATATTCTTCCTATCGCATAGGAAAAGTGTTCTTGTTAATCAACTGACATCTGAAATATGTGAAAATCAACGATAGAAAAAATGTGACTTATGCCTTGAGAATGACTTCAGTTTTATTTCACATGTTGCTCACAACATCCCCTTCCCTCACCCACCATATCCCTCTTCTTTGGTCTGTCCCACATGGTGACTTACAATTGGACCTTGGAAAGTTGAGAGCTAAGCCAAAAGCAGCAAGAAAACACTGTGAAACTGGCAGGATTCGTTGTGGAAGGAGCCAGAGCATCTGCTTTCGAGCGGGACTATGAAACAACCACAAGGGGAAGGAAGGCTATTTGGGCCATGAGCAGCCAAGGAGCAAAAGCCACAGGAACCAGATTAAAAGTCTGAAAAGACTTGGGATCCTTGGTCAAGGATCAGTGGAAACCGTGGTAACATCAGGGTTGGCATATGGAGCCATCTGAGGGGTGATGGTAGTCAACCAATGAAATCCCACACAGTCTTTGGGGTAAGAATGGTTAGAAACAAGGAAAGCAGGGGTCTGAAGCACCTAACCTGGGAACTGTGGGAAGAATAAACAGAGGTAACCAGAGGCAACATATTTTTTAATATATTAATACTAGGGGCCCGGTGCACAAAAATTTGTGCACTCGGAGGGTGGGGGTCCCTCAGCCCAGCCTGTGCCCTCTTGCAGTCTGGGACACTTCAGGGGGGGGGGGATGTCCACCTGCTTGGCATGCCTGGCCAGCCTGGGTGAGGGGCTGAGGGCCATTTTCAGGCTGTCCACAGCCCCTTCAGGGTTCGTGCACTGGGGGGTGGGAGGGCTGGTGAGTGCAGGCCTGGACGTTTCCCACCAGAGGACCCACGATTGCACACGCCAGGTGGGCCCCCACTGCTGAGGGGACACACCTGGCACAAAGCTGGATGGCAAGCCAGAGGCGGACGCTGGTGCAGGATCCCTCAGTGGGGCCCTGCTGCTGAGCAAACACAGCGGGGGTGGAGCTGGGCAGTGAACTGGCTTTGGATTCTC
>PVJC01055711.1:0-10121 GCA_004026665.1 Murina feae
TCTCTCTCTCTCTCTCTCTTCCTCTCTCCCTTCCTCTCTGACATCAATAAAAAATATATTTAAAAATAAATAAATGCATAAAATGGCCCTTCAGGGTGACCACAGGCTTCACCTCCACCACAGCCAGTGCCGGACGGAAAGCTCGGGGGAGCAGCCGTCTCGCGTTCCTCACGAAGCCCAGCCTTCCGGCCACGGCCCCTCGCCAGGCCGCCCGGTAACCGATCGCCGTGAATCCACGAAGCTGTCAGGTGAGCTGTCCTCCCGGCCATTCGGATCCGCTCAGGCTCAGAAAGAGGATCCTGCCGTGGCCACCCCGTCCGCCCGGCCTGCGGCTCAATTACCTTAATGCTATGCAAATGAGGGCTCGGCTCATCGTCAGCTCCGAGCCCGCGCACGTTAATCGCATAATTGGGCCTTCAGCAGGGTAATTAGACACGATCGCGCCCATTAGTCTTACAAGGCTAATGACTGCCGGCAGGAGACGACGCTCCACGGAGGAGGGGCGCCTGGCTAGTGCAAAGGGGACGGACAGAGCAGGGCGGTCACGGGCCCCGTGTCCCCGTCCGCCCGGGGCCGGCGGGGAAGGAAAGGGGACCCAGGGAGGCCTCAGCGCGGGTGTGCCTGCCGGTGGGCATGCTCCCGGCCAGCGCGCCGGGAGGGAGAAGAGCAAAACCAACAGGACAGCGGCCAGCCTGGGGCCAGGAGGCCCGGCTCTGCCCCGTCACTCGCAGGGTGACACAGGTGACCCGGTCTCCTAGGGCCTCCTGGGTGTGACTTCCATGGACTCGATTCTCGGGATGAAGAAAGGGGTCAGGGCAGGAGCACCTGGGCACCCTCCCTGGCAGGCTCGTGGGCAGCACGCGGGGCAGCTGAAACACCCAGGAGGACGCTGCATCGGCTGCCCGGCTGCCACAGCAAGGGCCACGAGCTGTTATGAGCTGAACACCCTCCAAGTCCACCGTGAAGGCTGAGCCGGCTCCCGCGTGCGCAGGGCGTCGGGCCTGGACACAGGTTAAAACGAGGCCCTCGGGAGGGCCCTGGCCGGTCTGACTGGGGTGTGATGGGAGCAGGAAGTGTGGGTGCTCAGGGGCACCCGGGGTGCGTGCGCAGAGGAAAGTCCGTGAGAGGCGGCGGGGCGGCGCCCGCGAGCCACGCAGAGCGACTCAGAGGACCCAGCCCTGCGGACACGGCCCGTGGACTCCACCTCCCAGCCACCGGCCAGCGGCACTTTGCTGTGGCCGCTGAGCTGACGAAGCCATTGCTGGGAGGCCTCTCAACCTCTGGACGCTGGTGGCCCCCAGGCCCCTCCTCCCGGCTCCTCCGGCTGCGGCATAAATGGGATCCTCCCCAGGTCGCCTTTCTCACCGCCTGTCTGTCCTCAGACATACAGACCCTCAGCCCTGCAGGCTGTTCGTGGCCGGGCGCCGAGTCCTCGCCTGGATGCCTGCCCATGGTCTCCCTGCGTCCCCCTGTCCCCCCATCCCCCTGCCTACAGTCCATCCTCCACCCGGAGCCTAAGCAGGCCCTATTTATGTTTAGACAGAGAGGGAGGGAGGGAGGGAGAGAGAGAGAAGAGAACAGGAGAGAGAGAGCAGGAGAGAGAGGTGAGAGTTACGGTGACCATTTGCCTCCCGTACGCACCCCGACGGGGACGAACAGGAAACCTAGGCATCTGCCTGACGGGAACGGAACCTGAGACTTTCTGGTGCCGAGGACGACGCTCCAACCAGCCAAGCCTCCCAGCCGGGGCCGAGTCTCCCTTTAACTAGCACACTCCATCCCATGCGCCATCTTCAAACCCCGCCGTGGCTCCCACCTGCCTCAGCGGAACAGCCCAAACCTCCCGGCCAGGCCCCTCCACCTGGCGTCACCTCTGTCCATCCCTGTCCATCGGCTGCAGCCGCCCCTACACCTGCCAGGCCCGTCCCCCCCACGGGGCCTTCGCACTTGCTGCCCAGGCCTGGGTGCTCCTCCCAGGCCCTCCCGACACAGTGCTCCCTCAGCAGAGCGTCCTCCCAGGAGCAAGGCCTCCCTGGCACCGTACAACGCTCCCCACGCTCCCCGCCCCCGCCCCCTGCTCCCCAGGGGCCTCGCCAGCAGTGTGTGAGCCACATGACGGCCAGTGTCACAGCCTGTTTCCCATCGTGCCCCCAGGACGCAAGCAGTGCGCACCCCAGAAGAGAGGGTGGCCCCCGCCCAACTCACACAGCCTCTCTGCTCACCGCTGTCCACTCAGCAGCTTCCCACCACAAGGACCTTGTGTAAGGCCCGGGAAGGGGGAGGCGTCGGGAAGGCTCCCTGGAGGAGGTGGCACGCCAGGCCTGGCAGGTCTTCGCAGGACCCTGCAGTCCATTCCTCGGACCTTGGACCCTGCGCTCCAAGAGGCCCAGGCCCAGGAGAGAAGGAGAGGCGGGGCTGGAGCCCCGGACGGAGGGGCAGGACCCACTGTGGGACGCGGGGTCTGGAATCTGCAGAAACCTCAACGCCAGCGAGGAGGCCATGCCCGGGGGGGGGGGGTGGCGGTCTCAGGACAGGCAAAGCGGCCCTTCCACCAGCGGCCGACGTCTTAGGAAAGCTGTTCTCCTAGGAGGAGAGCTCCCAGTGTGCAGCTGCCCCAGCCCAGCCCGCAGGGGCCCGAGCACAGAGGGTGCAGGGCAGGGCCGCGTTCAGGGCCGCGCTCAGCGCCGGACTCGTGCCCCCGGGGAGGACGGGAAATTGAAGGTTGTGCCGGTGTGTCCAGCGTCGCTTGTGGGTAAAGAAAAACAAACAGGAATTCTCCAAGTCGTCTCAGCATCTACGCCCTCCTGCCTTTCTCGGGGAAATGAATTTACGTTACTGCTGAGCCTCGCACCTGCCAAGGGGGGAGGGGGGTGCCTCCATCAGAGCGGGACTCAAATGCCAACTGCCCGGGGCTGCGGGCTTGGGAAAGGCCACCTGTCAGTCTCCGCGCCGCTGGGGACGGCGGCGTCTGATGGCCGCAGGGAGGCGTGTGCCCCGCGCGCGTCTCACTCCCCACGGGCTAAGCCCGATGGGAGCTTAGAGTCTGGGGAAAAGGGAGTTGAGACCAGAGAGCCTTGCAGAGCAAGAGGGAGGCGGCAGGAGGGGCATTGCCCGCTGCGGGTTACCAGACGCCAGGACAGGAGGTGAGTGTCGCTGTCGCTTTCCCCCAAGCACGTGTGTACCACGTGTGCTAAGAGCGGGACAGGAAAGTCAGACCCACAGGCAGGCGGGTCGGGCGCTCGGGAAATTCTGAGGAAAAACGTGAAATAGCTGATGAGTAAACTGAGGCTCAGTTTGCGCGATGAGGCTGCTCGTGTCGGCCCTTAACTAACCAAACTGCACCAGGAAGACAGCATGCGAGTCCCTTGTTGGATGTGGCCGGGGTCTTCCTAAGGACCTGACTCGCAGGCCCCACACAGACCCCCACTCGGAGCAAGCGGCGCCCCCAGTCTCCGCTGCTGCCGGCTGGGCCATCGGGAAGCCTGGGGGCCAGCTCGCTCCCTCCCGGAGTCACTGCCCCTCCTACGGAGAGCCCTCAGGGCTGCAGGGTGCGGAGGCCACGCAAAGGCGGGCGGCCCACCCACCACCCGGGAAGAGCAGCGCCCACCACCCGCCCGTACCAATCGGCCTCGCGGCTCCTCCTGCGCAAACATTGGAAACGGTGGTAAAATGTCACGGTCCCCGGGCAGGAGAAAGGGGGGACCCGTCCCTTCGCCTCTTCAGCACTTATTTACAGGAAGATTGAAATGCCACAGCTCCGCGGGGGGGAGGGGGGGGCTGCGGGCCGTGGACGCCACCCGGCCGCTCCGCCCTTCCTGACCCCCGGCTGTTCCACGCACTCACTGCCCCGGGGCTGCCAGCGCCCTGGCTCTCAGACGGGGCGTGCAGGGGCGCTGCGGCGGAGCCGGCCGGCAGGGGGCGCTGTCACCCGCGGGCAGCGTGCTGGACCAGCCAGTTGCTGCGCTCAGGGCTAGGAACCCCACCCTCGGGCACTTGGCTAAGCCCCGACTCCCTCTTCCCTCACGTCACAGGCTCCCACGCTCTGTCGGGGCAGCCCCTCTGCCCTGGGACCCCCGAAATTATTTAAATTAGCTGATCCACAGGAGCCCGCGTAGCCTGGGCTGCCCCCCACCTTTGCCCTGCACATCACACTATGACCCGCCCCAGGGTGCAGCTCCTACCTGGCCCCGCCTGCCAGCCGCCTCTTCCCAAACTGTGAGCGACTCCTCCGCCAGCTCTCCCAGGGTCTCGGTGAGGCCTCCCCCCGCCCCCCATCACCACAACCTTGAACTCATAAAACAGCAGGCACGCCCTGCCCTGGCCAGTTTGGTTCCGTGGAGGGCGCACCGGCCTGCAGACCAAAGGATCCTGGTTCAGTTCCAATCGAGGCCACGCCCCTCGGCTGCAGGCTCCTCCCTGACGTGCAAGAGGCAACCAACCAATGTGTTACTCTCACATCCATATTTCTCTCTGTCTTTCCCTCTCCCACTCGCTCTAAAAATCAATGGAATAACTGGGTGGGGATTAATAACAAATAGAAACAACTGTCCCTTTGAAAATAAAAATAAATAAATAAATAAATAAATAAATGAATGAATGAATGAATGAATGAATGAAACAGCAGGGGCGGGTGGTGGCGGTTGCTGGCTTCCACTCCAGCCTCAAGATTTCCCTGTTTGCCTGGCGTCCCCGACAACAGTGCGACTTTGTCTGTTGGCAGAATTATTCTTCTGCCCACACGTCACCAGGTGAACGGAACTGCCTTCCTGGGACCAGAGGGCAGCCACCTGCTCAGAGTGGCTGAGGGCCTGCCCTCCTCCCCAGAATCCTGGGCTGCACGGACAGGTGAGGGGCTGCACGGACAGGCGAGGGGCTGCACGGACAGGCGAGGGGCTGAACAGACAGGCGAGGGGCTGCATGGACAGGCGAGGGGCTGCACAGACAGGTGTGGGGCTGCACAGACAGGCAAGGAGCTCTGAGCATCAGGGACATACGAGGTTCCCACGTGGCACCTGCCGACACCAGGCTCCTCGGAGGGTCCCCTGCTCCTCTCTCATTCTCACATCGATGTCCCTAAGGGACTCTGCCTCTGTTGTCCAGCTGGGATACTGAGGCACAGAGAGGCACGTGACCTGCTGAAGGAACTTTGGGTTCCGAGTTTTAACTGTGGATGACATTACCTTGGTCACATAGAGTGTTTCCCCCGTCACCCTTCCTGCCCACACACATCCTCCCAGCAAATGCACCCGGGAGCCCAGCACAGGGTGAGGGAAGAAGGTGGGGCAAGCATTTGAGGGTTAAGGAAACTGGGGCTCAGAAAGGTTAGTGCTTACCCAATGAGCAGCAAAGCAAAAAACGCTCATGCATATGCATTAGCCAATCAGCTGTCAGGGAACACGGGCGGGGGGGGGGGGGGGGGGGGGGGGGGGGGGGGGGGGGGCCGGGAGGGCTGTGCGGGAGGTGGCCGCCCTGTTCCCCCCTCCCCCCCCCATGGCCTCGCTCCATCGTCACCCTGCACCCAGACACTTGCTGAGGCCACAACCCCGTCCTGCAGAGCATTCAGCCCGAGCTAAAGCGCAGCACCCGGCCGGCCCTCGCCACACCGTCCTCCTGCGCCAGGTCAGAGTGACCTCTGGACCCTGTGCGGCCCCGGCTTGGTGACACCACCGTTAGCGAGGGTCTGCAGGGAACCTGTCTTCAAGAAAGAGGCTTCTCCCCAAAACAAAAGGCACCGCGGTTAGCCCACGGTGGGCGATAAGTATTCCAGCCCGTTTCTGGCACACTCTCCGCGGCGGCGGCGGCGAAGCAGGTCACCCGGGTTCTATTAGCTCAATTAATGAGGAGGAGATGAGGCTAACATCCCGCGGCTCCACGCGGAGCTGGAGTAATGGAGTTATTAACCTCAGTCAGCCACTGGCGCTGGCTGCTGATTCCAGCTCCATTTTCTAGCTCAGGCTCCATTAATGGGCTGTTTATTGCCCCTAATCCGCAGGCGGGTCCCCGGCAGAAGGGGAGGATCGCGTGTGATGAGAGTGTGGGGGGGCGGGGGCGAGGCACCCTCCCTCGTTTGGTCCGTCCCTCTGCTGTGCTCTTTGGACAGATAGCACCCTTCTCACGTGGGACACGTTAGCGATGGCAGAGCCATTACCCAAGGGGTCTACTGTGTCGCCCCTGAGAACACGGCATCGTGGGGAACTAAAGAGGAGCCGGCATGGCCAGGCCGGTGTGGCTCAGGGGTTGAGCGTTGACCTAGGAACCAGGCGGTCATGGCTCGACTCCCGGTCAGGGCACATGGCCAGGTTGCGGGCTGGATCCCCAGGGCGGGACGTGCAGGAGGCAGCCAGTCCAGGTTCTCTGTCATCACTGATGTTTCTCTCCCTCCCTTCCTCCCTCCCTCTCTGAAATCAATAAAACCATTTTAAAAAGTAACAGCGTGTGAGCCCAATCAGAGCGCTCAGGCATGTAAGCTATGCTCACCTGTGCCACATGCCACAGGTTCCACTGCTGAGCGCGGCATGGTCGCAGGAGGAATCACACCCGAGCTCGCAGCGTATGGGCCCATGTGGCTAGGTGCCCCGATGGCGCTTTCTCAGGCTGCTCCCCCACTCCCCGTGCTGCCAGGTGACTAAGGAACTCCCTCCCCAAGTGCACAGCTAGCAGCCAGCTGTCAGGGAGAAACACCCCGAGGCAGCGGTCAGTTACTGGAACCCGCCCGCTCGGAGCGGATGTGGCCGGCACTGCCCTCGGCCGCCCCCCCGACCAGAGCACGGCCGACCCGGCCATTTCAGTAACAGGAGTTCAGAGCCGCATGGGCAGCCACGGCAGAAACGGACAAACCGGCGACTTGTGACTGACTGTGAGCACGGCGCAGAGGCAGGCCACGCGGGCACGGGGGCGAGGGCGCCGCCAGCAGGAGCCGCTCCCGGTTATGACTCGCTCACACACGGACCTGTCACTCGGCACAGCCAGGGGGCCGTCCAGCAGAGAGCAGAGGCCACCCGACAGGTACGGAAACAGAGAAGGTAGCTTCTCAAGCTGGGGAACCGGGTCAGAGCTCAGCGCGGGCCCGCAGAAGGGATCCAGGGAACAGCCAAGAGCGGGCGGGGCGGGGCTCTCCGGGCGGCTCCAGGCACGGGCGCACACGCACACCTGGGACTGGGCAGGCCAGGCCGTCAGTGAGGAGTGGAAGGTGTTCTTGTTGGCACCAGAGCAGCCTGCGCGGACTGCGGGGCTTGTTTGAAACCACGCCCCTCCCCACCTCGCCTCCCGAAATCTGACCAGCTCCCAGGCCCGCTGACCTGCAGGGCCTCCTGGGTCCACTCATGGCCCCACCCTCCGGCTCCCTGGAGGAAAGGAGGTGCTTTAGCAAAAGCCGACCACACACCCGGCACAACTGAGAGCCGAGTGCGAGGACGCCTGTCCCTGCTCTCCCAGGGCAGCCCAGCCCCTCGCTCGGGCTCCTCTGGATGTGGAGCACACAGGTCCCTGGTCTAGAAAATAATCCCATATAATAAAAGGGTAATATGCAAATTGACCCTAACAGCAGAACGACTAGGAATGACTGGTCGCTATGACACACACTGACCACCAGGGGGCAGGCGCTCAATGCAGGAGCTGCCCCCTGGAGGTCAGTGCACTCCCACAGGGGGAGCTCTGCTCAGCCACAAGCCAGACTGATGGCTGCCAATACAGCAGTGGTGGTGGGAGCCTCTCCTGCCTCCTCAGCAGCACTAAGGATGTCTGACTGCAGCTTATGCCTGCTCCCTGCTGGCAAGTAGATATCCCCCGAGGGCTCCTGGGCTGCCAGAGGGATGTCTGACTGCCAGCTTAGGCCTAATTCCCCAGGGAGCAGACCTAAGCCAGCAGGTGGACATCCCCCGAGGGGCCCCAGACTGTGAGAGGGCACAGGCCAAGCTGAAGGACTCCCCCCCCAGTGCACAAATTTTTGTGCACCGGGCCTCTAGTAATAAATAAAAACACAAAAACGGCCACAAACCACCTGAGACACACACGAGCTCCTCCAGACCACGCACTTGGGGGGACTTCTTCCTAGTCCCTGCCTTTAGCCAGCGGAACAGAGAGGGGGACGGTACAGGCCACTTCAGCGAGTCCTGCCACCACCTGCGGAGTCCCACCGCCACCCTCAGCCGGGCCCCGGGCCCTCCCCCGGGGATCTCCGAGCCATGGCAGCAGCTCTCACGGGGCCTGAGCAGTGGACGCGACCCAGGCCTTGCCCGCCAGGAGAAGGGTCAAGGCCACGGCTGCCCCGCCGCCCCCTGCAGGGGCGGGAAAGGGAGCCTGATACTCGCCCAGCCTCCCACCCGCCGGCAAACATTAATTTGCGAAGGGAAACACCTGCTCCGATGCTGCCGCTCGAAACCCAGGCTCTGCAGCCCGCGGCGGAGGGCGGCCCACGGGGGGGCCCTGGGCGTCGGCCTTTGTTTCGCTCCTCTTCTTCCTTTTTCTATGTTTGTTTTTATATTTTTACTATTATTACTACATTTTAACAAACTTTATAGCCCATTGTGTCTGTTCTCAAATAACTTTTCCTCCTCCTGTTTGACACATCAATTACGCGGCTCATCTCCCTCGCGGCGCGCGGCTGTAACTCAGTGCCACGCGCCGGGGGCCGTGAGGCGGGAGCCAGCCACACGCGGCGTGTGAGCAGCACCCCTTTATTAGCTCTCGGCCGAGATTTATGCGTGGCAAGGAGACAATAACTTAGCTTCCCGGTGAGTCAGAGGGGCCTCTTGCCGAGTCCGGTACACGGAGCAGCTTGCCCTTCCCCATAATTCTATTTACCAGCGTGAATATATTCTAATAATAAAATTGATATATATGTAAATTTCCTCCCGTCTCATCTCAGCGAACCCTCCTGAAAAGGAGCCTTTGTAGACGCTTTTCCTATCTGGGTGATGGATTTCCGGGCCGGGGGGCCCAGACTGATGTCGGGGCTGCAATTCTGTCGAGGTTCCCTCCACCGCCCGGCCCGGCGCCCTCGCCCCGCGTGCTCTCTCGCCCTGCGTCCGCGGGGGGCCGGGCGGGCTCACTGCTGAGCGCCTCTCTCCTCCTGAGCCTTTGTCTGGACGGAAATCACTTTCCGAACGACCGTGAACATGTTCCACTGAGAGCAAAGCCGGGGAGACGGGAATCGCGGAGATGAGGCGGGAGGAGGGGACCGGCCCCTCGGTGGTGGGAGGGAACACAGGGGCGACCAGAGGCCACGGGGTGAAATCCGTGGGGACCGCCCTCGCTGAGGGTCAGGGAAACGAACCGGCACCACGGACTGCATCTGAGGAACAGGATTCGCCCCGCAGGGAGCAGAGGAGCAGTCACGCCAGCCCGCCCTGAATCACGGCGTCTCGAGCCTTCTGCCCTGGTGTCCCCCGCTGTGGGGCGAGGGGGGAGAGGCCCTGCCTGCGGGACCCGGGAAGGCCTGTGGCCTGGGAGCTGCGGGGCGGGACGGCCGCTCACCTGTTGGGCTTGTGGCCCATGGTGTCCAGCAGGTGCGCCTGGTCCAGGTCCCGCGGGAAGCCGTGCAGCACCCACCCTCTCTCCACGCAGTCCTGCTGGCACAGGCGCTGGCTCAGCACCTTCAGGATGAGGCTGTCAGGGACTGAGAGAGGGACAGGGTCACCCACAGGAGTGACGGGAGAACGTGGCTGCCTGGGATGGTCAAGGGTGACCTGACCTTGACCTTGACCTTTTCCTGATCTATCCATGCCCCTCGGCAGCCCTAGCCCCAGCCTTCCAGCAGCCTGTGGCCCTTCCCCCGGAGGATGCAGATTTGCAGCAAAAGACACTTCCCAGATGCTCACCAGCCCCCCCTCCCCAGGGCTCATGCCCCGCCCGCGCGGGATCACGGGGTGCCGGGTGCCCCCACCCCCCGCCGCCCCCATGTAAGACTGGACTCTCTCAGGTGCTCGTCTCTGGTTGTCCCCCCAGCTGCAGTCCCCGGGGAGGAGAGCGGAGAAGCCTCTGTTTACAGTCCACAGCTGATATTTCCCCGACCTTCTCTCTCCTCGGATCCATTAAGGTCCTGTAGCTCACGTGCGGCGCTCTGGCAGTTTGCTGAGCCCCCCCTGCACCTCGCTCTCGTTCTCCCAGAAACACCTGGTAAA
>PVJC01055712.1:0-10115 GCA_004026665.1 Murina feae
TTCTATACAACAGGGAGGTGAGTTTTCAATAGTTATTTGAAATCAGAACTTCTGATGCCTCAGTGAGTTTCCAAAAGCCATTTTTAAAGGATGGAAAAAGAACCCTTACAGAATATAGCACTACATCTCTGTTCTCTAAAAAAATAAATATTTACAATTAAGAAACAATCACTTATCAAGACTTCTCAGTGCACAGAATTATGCACAGGCTATTAAGCCTCTTATCACCAAAGCAATCCTCCTAAAATCTGAATTAATTTATCATCTCTTTGGCACAAAATATTTATAAATCCCCATATTTAAATGAGGATTGTTTTAATTCATGGCCTCTAAAATTACTCTGGGCTAACTTCCTATTTCATTATCACTGTAAAGGGACATAATGGGAGTTTTCCCCTCCTAACTCAGGTCCTAGTATGCCATGACCCATGCCCTCATCTAAGAGGTAGGAATCTACCTCACTGCTTTAGATGAATTTTAGGAAAATAAGAATCGGACTCTTCCTTGAGTTTAATAAACCAAGGCTTTTGAGTTGCAATGACCTGGTTTTTAAGCTTCAAAAGTCTTAAAGACTTAAGCCATAAGGGTGATGCCATTGACCAGAGATCTAGAAAACTTCTGGAGAGTCAGTCACTCCTCTCACCTCCAAAACTATTTAAAAGTCCCCAAGAGGAGAAGATATAAATTCAGAAAACCTGTGTTGTGGGGTGGACACACTGGTAGTGAAAGCTGGAAACCAAACAAATTCAAGCAGAAAAAGATCATGAAATCTTGTCAAAGACCAGAAAAACAGTAAGAACTCAGAGATCATATCCAGCATGAAGTTGGAGCAGAATAAAATTCTGCTAATGCAGCAGCGCGCTCCTCTCTCGTCTGCTACATCCCCTCTCTTCCACCACACACAGCCCACTGAAAGTATTTTGTTAAGAGAAACTTGGCAGGAACACAATTTGATGACCTTTCCTCACAAAAAAATGGAAAAAATTACAATTCTTTTCAAAATGAAAATGTAAATATGCATCAGTTATCAAATTATATCTTACATTTATTTTTACAGAGATTTTATAGAGACTCCTCTTTTGGGGTTATTGGACTATTTACACGTTTTAAAGGCTTACTCTGTTTTGACATAACGTATATATACATTTTTATAAAACTTTCATTAATGTGTCATTATAGTGCAGTTATTTTAGAGGTTTTTTTTCCTCCATTTTAAAAGCACTTTCCATAAAATGAAATCTATGATCATGGTTTTAATTTCCCTTTAAAGGACCTTTCTGTTTTGTTCATATGGTGTCTTCTTGAAACGTAATTAAATTTTTAAAAGTAATATTAAATAATTCAGCAACTCAAATTCAAATAAGTGCTTTCAATATTAATAAAATGATTAAGGTTCATTAGTGTCATGATAGTGAGCCAAATAGAATAACTGTAATATGTTTACTTTCACATAAATGACTAAGATTATTTGATAGAGACTTTCCTATTAAATAATCACTGAAATTTCTTATTGAAAAGTTAAAAAAAAAGATGTAGGGAAAATGTATAAAGTTCACCACCAGCTGGAGGAGCACTTTAAAAAATAAAATAATTTCTTTTACACTCACATTAGAAGAATTTGATATGGATGACAGCTAAATAAAAGGTAAAACCTTAAGGTTAGCCTTGATTGCATCTAAAATTATTAATATATGTTTTAGAAAATAAAAACACTTGATTTTTCAAATTAAGAGGTGAGATAGGAAATTTTTGTGAAAGTGGGAAATAATTTTTAGATACAATAAATGTAATTATCAATCCACATATTCATTTTTCCATAAGATGGTGTAATTATGCTACTGGAATAAGCCATGGAGAGAAGAGCTAATTAATTCATTTTAATGACTCAATTTTATAGAATATAGTTCTAAATATCACTTGCCTTCACTATATATTTTATAATTTAGAAATGATCAATATCAAGACCAAGTAATTTGAGATATATTTGAGGAAATAATCCAGAAGGTAGCACAAAGAGATAAAAAATATGATGAAGAGGTAATGAGATATTAAGTAGGAGTTAAATGGAAGAAAACAACATATATGTAATCAGAACACACAGCATATGAGTAAGTTAAAATTTCCAAAGAGATAATGGCAAAGATTATTGAGAACTTTTGAAAACCAATCTGCAGATCTGAAGAGTCCAGTAAGTTACATGCATGATAAAAAGAAATTCACACCTCACTCAACACATCATAAAGCCACATTATATTAAAGATAAAGAGAAGTTAAAATCTGCCTGAAAGTAAAGACTGATCGTCTATAAAAGAAATATCAATTAGACTCACAATAACTTTTTAACTGCAATAAAGAATGCCAAAAGACACTAAAATATCTTCATTGGGAGGAAAGAAACTAACTTATAAACCATAATTTCATACTAATTCACACTATCTCCCAAAAGAATAAAGTAACAACATATTTGAAAGAACAAAAACAGAATGAGCCTCTCACTGAAGGATATTATAATGGACACCATGGGGGAGGAAGGAAAAATGATCCCAGACATAAGGACACAAATGAAAGAAGAAATAGCAAACAAAAATACTCATAAGGCATATGGATAAACCTAAATAAACATCAATTGTATAAAACAATAATAATTTCTAATGGGAATGGTAAGTTTGACCAAAAAACCCCACATACTAATTACCTTTATATTCTGTTAAGTACATATATTAAAATAGTGAGATAACTATTAAAAGAACCAACACAGAGCACATAACTTCCAAATAGATTTTTTTTTAAATGCCTGTGAATCCAAAAGAAGGTAAGAGAAAATGGGAGAGGAGCGGGGAGGTTAGGAGAGTTAAATAAATGTAAAAAATAAGAACTTGGTTTAAAAAATCCAATGTCAGAAGTCACATAAATGCAAATGGATTGAACCTTGCAATTAATATTAAACTCTTTAAAAGAAAGCCAATGTGCTTTCTTTTAAACAGAAAAATACAGAAATTCTAAACTTGTAAGAATCTAAAAAAGTGGCCTAAAGCAAGAAGAGTTATATAACAATTAAGAAACAATTTATAAATGTTTGTGATTGTCTATGTAGAAATTCCAAAGAATCTACAACTAAATTAATAGGAGAATAACAAAGTTGTTGGATACAAAAATTAACATTAAAAAGTTTTATTTCTACATACCAGCAAAGGTTAGGAAAATATTTTTGAAATATCACTTACAATAGAAATACCATGTCTAAGAATAATTAACAAAATATGTACTACCTCTTGCTGAGGAAAATTATGAAATTGTTAAGACATTTAAAAAAGGCCTAAATAAATCGAAAAGCATGTTATCTAATCTGGGAAATGCAAATTAAAACTACGATGAGATTTCTTGAGTAATGATGATGAAGGAGGTTTCACAAGCATCTGTGAGAATACGGGACAAAGGGATGCTCATCCACTGCTGTTTTGAGTATAAATTTATTTGACTACTTTGAAAAAGTTTGGCATCCTACAGCTGTTCCAATCCTAGGTCTATGCTCTCACAAACCTTTGGTATCTGTGCTTGAGACATATGTATAAAGAACAGTCAGCTCAGCCAGTGTAGCTCAGTTGGTTGAACATTGTCCCATGCACCAAATGGTCAATGGTTTAATTCCTGATCAGCACACATGCCTGGACTGCAGGCCTGACTCCCAGTAGAGGGTGAGCAGAGGCAGCCAATTGGTATTTCTCTCTCATAGATGCTTCTCTCTCTTTCTCAAAATTGATCTATATATATAAAACCCTAATATGAAAAGTGTCCCCTCGGGAGTTTCACTGACCAGGAGTTCAACGGTTCACTATGACGTGAGCTGACCACGGAAGGAAGGCCGGCAGCAGCTGGCAGCTGCTAGGGACCCTATCCATGCATGAAATTTGTGCCTCTAGTAAAATCATATTTTTTTAAAAAAAGAATAGTCACATCATAATAACCAAAAATTCATAATATCCAAAACCTGAAAAAAAAAACATAATACAGAAAAGATAAGTAAATACATCCAAAGATTATTGATTAATACCTCATAGAGATCTCAAAGGGAACTAGTATAACAGGTCAATTGAGTTGATCCTCAACATTATCATATGTAATTCTGATGGCGGCCACCAAATGGTGCTGAGGAAAATAAAGAATACTGAGCCAAATAAAAATAGGTCACAACAATATCATTATTACCTATGAAATGTTTACTTTGTGTCAGTCACTGTGCTGTGTTAAGACAGTATCACTCCTCACAATTCTAAACAAAGCTGGGTTTCGTACTTTCCTCATGATAAAACCAAGACTTGGGTCACTTTGCCAAGGCTGCACAGTACACGGCAAATGCTACGGTTCTAGTTGTGTGACTTGCAAAACTGTTCTCTTCCCACTACTATTCTGTGGCACATACCACAGTATGGTTTGTAGGATGACAGTGATTGATATACGTATCTGATTCAATTTCCTATAAATTCCCTGAGGGTAGGAACTATATCTGACTTGTCCTTATGGCCTTCAAAGTAAACATTCAATTTTAAAAATACCTTAATTATGTATGGAGTAAACCCTTTAATTTCTCTAGCCTTTTCATATATACATGGTATCACTTTAACCTCCTAACAAATTATCTGTGGGAGGTGTGTCAGAAACATGAAATAAAGGATTGCTGAGTCAGATGATATAGGCTCAAATCAGCCATGTCACCACCATGCAGAACAGAGCTGAGGCTGGGGATAAGTCGTTTAACAATGTATATACTATGGACTTCTATGGAGGAAAAGGAGACTTTTATTAAAGTCAAGATAGCACAACTAAATAAATGATTAAACATCTAATCTAATAAAAGAGTAATATTGAAATTGACCATTTCTACAGGATATCTAAGCCACGCCCACCAGCCAATCAGAGCGGCTGTATGCAAATTAACCCAGCCAAGATGGAGGCTGGCAGTCACAGAGTTAGAGTAAACAGCAGGCTTCCGTTGCACCAGGAGTAAACTGTCTGTCGGCTGGCTGGGCCTCTTTGTGCTCAAGGCAACAACATAGTTGCAACATTGTTTCAATTATAGAAGCCTTGGAGCTGAAGCAAACAGCAGGCTTCCATTGCACCAGCGATGGAGGAAACTGCCTGCCTAGGCCAGCTAGGCCTCTAACTAAGGCAACATTCTTTCAATTATAGAAGCCATGGAGCTGAAGCCAACAGGAGGCTTCGTTACCTGCCTAGGCCTCGGCTTAAAGCAACAGTTTCAATTAGAGAAGATAAATAAACCCCAGAAACCTGCTTCCAGCCAGCCTTGCTGGGACATTGGGTCAATGGGAGCTATGGGCAGCCTGAAAGCCTGAAAACAGCCCTCAGGCCCACACCCAAGCTGACCACACCCCAATGGGGTAAGGGACCCCACTGGGGGGCTTGGCCAGCCTGCAAACAGCCATCAGCCCCTCACCCAGGCTGGCCAGGTATCCCAGTAGGGAACCAAAACCTGAAGGGACTGTGGGCAGCATGAAAGCCTAAAAATGGCCCTCGCACCCAGGCTGGCCACACCCCAATGGGGTGAGGGATCCCACTGGGGGGCTTGGCCAGCCTTCAAACAGCCATCAGCCCCACACCCAGGCTGGTCAGGTACCCCAGTAGGGACTGGAACCCTGAAGGGACTGTGGGCAGCCTGAAAACACCCCTCAGGTCCTCACCCGGGCTTCCCAGGCATGCCAGCAGGTGGACATCCCCAGAGGGGTCCCAGACTGCGAGAGGGCACAGGCCGGGCTGAGGGATCCCTCCAAGTGCATAAATTTTTGTAAATCAGGCCCTTAGTTTTTACATATAAACATTAAGATAAACTGCCATTTGAAGAATGCCTTAGCTACCAATTTTTTCCTTCAAAGATAGTTTCTAACTGGTACTTGATTTCTCATTGTTTTGATGTCTCACCCATTTATATTCCCCAGTGTCCACTTTTATGTGTGTTAAGCATGTGTTAAGCATAAAAGAGCTGGGCTCTAGTTCTAGCTTCATGTGCTACCTTAAGATACATGAGTCTCTTTAGACAGTCTATGACACTGGCTGCAGCTTAGCATTCCAAACACCAATCCTCATATCACAGCCCAAACACACCAACCCTCATATCACAGCCCAAACTCTAACTTTCTGGAAGTCATATCCATTCCTTTTCATACTAAGTTCAAGTTCATTATCTATTACTTTATTATGAATAGGAAAGATTGGCCCTAACTTTAAGATAGCCTACATTCTCTTAGAGTTTTCTTATGTACCACGTGGCTCATGTTTTAAAAATATTCCTTTTTACCTTGATTTTTTTTCCTAATCTTAAATCCAAGGTATTAGAGAGAGAAAAAACCATTGACAGAGAATTCTTGGGAGATTTCCCCGGATCCCATGCCCCTTGACTTTCAATCTTGTATAGAGTTAGGGATCTGATAGTTACTTGGTTCTTTTTAACTTTTAATTTTGAAAATTCTCCCACACATACTGAAAAGAAAAACAAAAAGAAAGGTATACCTGTAAATCTTTTACATAGATTTAATAATTGTTAACATTTCACCACATTTGCTGTATTGCTGTCCAACACACATTGTTTTTCTTTGCAGAATCATCTGAAAATAAGTTTCAAACATATAATTTTTTAATAAATACTTCAAAATATATTTCCTAAGAACTAGAACATCTTCTTCTTAAATCACAATATTACTATTATACCCAAGAAATTTAACTTTGATACATTTTTCTCTTATATAATCTCTTCTTGTCCCAATTATATTCTTAATACCTTTTTGCCCCGTCCAATGAAGGATCATGCATTGCATTTGTCATGGCCCTTTAACTTTTGCTTTGCTTCTCATCATGTTGACATATTTTAAGATTTCACATCAATTGTCTTATAGGATGTCCCATAATCTCCATGTGACTGATTACTGCTTTGTAATTAAATTCATATTAAGCATTTTTTGACAATAAGACTAAAGGAGATGTTGCAATATCCACAGGATCACATCTGAAGACACATAATGTCCATTTTCCCCAGTATTGATGGTAATGATTGATCACCTGACTGAGGTGATGTCTGCTGGATTTCACCATTGTAAAGGTAGTTTTTGCCCTTCACAATCAATAATCTGTGATTTTACAAAACTATCTTTTCCCCAACAACTTTCCATACAATAGTTTTATTTTAGCATATTGATGAATCTGACCACTTTAGTTTTTACGTAGGTCCCTCATTCCTTGTGGCTGCTATTTTAACCAAACTTGCCCTTCTCAGGTTACTTGATTAAATAGCATATTATATGGTTCTTTTGTGAGGCCTATAATTTTGGTATAATAGTTTGCTGAAGTCCTCAGTGTAGAATCTTTTGTTTTTCCTTTCTAAATCTTTGAACTTTCTTCAAATGAGTGCATCAAGTATCGCAATTTACATACTAGTTGCCTCAAAACTCATATTGGACAAACTCTAGTCTATCTGCTTGCTTTACTTTCTATAAAAAGGACAAAGAGTCATCCAAATATAAGCAGAACTAAACTAAGCCCTTCAAACTTGAGCCCATCTGTCTCATTGGTTAATAAGAAAATTCTCTTTGCTTCACTAAATTACAAGACAACCTGTCAATCAAACTCTTCAGCTTGTCTCCTAAAAGATTTGTACCAGGTTGTCTGTCATATCTCCAGAGTTCTGAATTTGCTGTGGATCTTACTTCATCAGCTCTAATGAAGCAAGCTACACAGGAAGGTGAGATAAGGTTTCTATCAAAATCTTAATTCCCAAATCAGAAGTCAAGAGGGCAATCCTAGGAAGAACAGCCAACTATAGACACCTAGAAGAAAGTTTACCTAGACAGATAATTACAATAGTGGAACTTTTTGAGACTGTAACTATGACCTAGCCTCCAATGTTACCCATAAAAATCAAAACCAATCTATTTTATAAAACAGAAAGGCACTTCAAATAAGGCACCTATGTTTTTCACATTTTTTCCTCTGTGAAAAACCTGACAGAATTTTAAAATAAGTGATCCAGACATAAGCAATATGTATTAATCCCTACAATAATGAAGACAATATGCTCCAATGACAGTCTTTATTCTCTGGAACTTAATGTCAAAGGTTAAAAAAAAAAGAATTTAAATGCTACATTTTCCCACAAGGAAGCCTTAAATGGCCCGCAGAAACCATAAAGAGCAAGAAATTCTACTCTCAACTTTACCACTGTGATCAATTTACCCATAAAAAAGAGATTAGACTTCATGAGTTCTACAGATTTTATATTCAAGTCATCCATGAACCTGAATATATAGGGGACTAAGATATAAAAACGTAAGTAGATAATAAAATAAAATAACTTCTTGCAATCCCCCAAAGATTTAACCAGAAGCACAAGATTTAAAAAGGTAACAATACTTAGTAATCAAGATAATTAATGCAATATATTAAAGAATAAAAATTAAGGAAATCAACGATAAACAAAACATAAATTTGAAACAAAGGTGGGCCATTCCTCTTTGTTTCATGATCCTGCATTATTGTACAACCATTTCCAATCAGCTGGCAGCTACTTCCCAGGCCGTGAGTCTGTTCACCAACCGGGCTGATTGGTGCTGGTAATAGTGTCCAACAGAGTGGCTGATGTGCTTTATATATCATATTTTTTAACTATAGACTTTTATTTTTTTCTATTTGATACAAAATATGAGAGGGTATTTTAGTAAGTGGATGCAGGAGCAACATTTTAAAATTTTTGCCTCACGCTATAATATGGCTCAGCAGGGCAATAGATATAAAGATTCATTCATTCAGTGGTTCAAGCACTGAAATGCTGAAAACTAAATACCTCTAATCCAGGAGCTTTCAGTCTCATAGAAATGAAAAGTAAGTTTTAAAAACAAGTGAAGTAAAATGCAAAGAACCACAGAGAAAATCAAAATGCTGGAATTCAAGATCAGAGCCTCCTCAGCTGGGGGAAATGAGAATCAGGAAAAGACCCCCTCCTCCCCTCCCCCTGAAGTAATGTGTAGTGCCAGGTTTAGCAAATGAAAATACAAACATTGCATGGATATACAAGGGTGAGCAAAAGTAGGGTTACCGTTGTGAGGACATGAAACAGAGTTAATTCTTGCATTGTTATTTATTAATTATTTCTTATATGCCATATGAACAACTGTGAATCTACTTTTGCCCACCCCTGTATTTATACTAAAAAGCATCTGTTGTTTTAATCTAAAATTCAAATTGAACTGGGCATGCTGTGTTTTACTTGGCAATCCTACAGTGGTAGGTAGCATGTATGTTGAATCATCAAATATGGATCTATATAAGACATTTTTATTTTCCTCTTTTGAAACTCTGATTCAACAAATTGAAAGCATTATGATACAAGGCACTGAACTGAATTCACACTCAACTATGGCACCAACTAGCTGGATAACAGTGTATAAGTTATTTCTGTTAACTTCTGTTTGTCCACTCAACATAATGATATCATTTGTCCTACATTCCTTGCAGAGTTGGTAGGTTCAAGAAACCTAGTATTTCTGAAAATGCCTTATGAGTTGTAATTATACTGAAATTTGAATTTAAGATCAAGCAATGTTTTATTGTGAAAGCCACCATCTATACTGCTGATCAAATAGGTGGTAATACCAAAGTTCCATAAAACTATTGGTTCAAGGACCATGGCATCTATGACTAAGAGTGAGGAAATTTCGCTGGAAAATATCAAGGACTAGCTTGCCCTCTTGAATACAAAGCTTTATTCAAAGTTAGGACCACCCTTTGATAAAGGGTAAAATCCATGAGAACACTCTTTTCCACTGTTGTCAGGACTGTCTACAGATGATTAATTATTGTGTAAAGTGTGTTTAAGAACCATTTTTTAAAAACCCAACATGCTCAAACACCTTGAACCTGGATATCTATGTGTTATCCAGGTGTGTCTGACTAGGTGTCAAGGGCCTAGTCAACTTGTAAAATTTCCTCCTTGCAGGCAGCGCTTCCTTCTCCAGACTGTGTAAGAATTCCCAATTCTATGAAGGCTGAGAGAGGCAAGGAAGCTGCAGAAGAAAAGCTAGCAGAGATTGGTTCACGAGGTGTAAGGAAAGCAG
>PVJC01055713.1:0-10128 GCA_004026665.1 Murina feae
GGGTGGTTGAAGACTTGACTCTGGGTTCCATGGTGCACCCCAGACTCTGACAGGAGGAAGATTTTCATATACGTTTTACTAATTTTCTTTAATCTCTGACACTTCTATTATAGAGAAAGGGCAAATAGCAATATTAAAATATTTCCTCTAATTAATCCCCTTTTAATGTGCACGAATTTCGTGCACTGGGCCACTAGTAGAAAAATATCCTCGGGTAAGGATTAAGCAGAAAGAAAAAGATATTTTCTGTGGCTCAACCAGGAACCCGAGGGCCACAGTAAACGGGATTTCCCTCCATGGCTCATGGTCAGTACAGACGGGGGCCCCTCGCTGGTCGGCTTTCTGCCTGTCTGCCAAGTCCTTTTTGTCTGTGATTCAGCGGGCAGGTGCCCGGGACAGACAGGTCCTCCTTGGCGGACTGATGCTCTGAGGCTGGGGCCTGAGCAGAAGGACCGAAGGAGGAGGCCATGTGGCCCCTAGCGTGTCTTCCTTGTGTTAGATTTGGAGAAACGGACAACGTCTGGTCCAGCCATGATGACACACCACCCCCATCGCGGGCCCCAGCGAGGGGGAGCCACCGCGACCCCACCAGAGCCGCTCTCACGTCTGTGCCCGGTGCCCGAGGAGAGCAGCTGCCCTTGGGAGCTGGCTTTGACATTGAGGGTCACCAGTGTCGCCTTCCCGTGCAGACCCCTCACTGATCTAGGGGAGTCCTCTCATGCCAGGAGGGTAACAGGCTGTCGGTTGGGGGGCCTTTCAGATCCCGAGGTCACGTCTGTGCTCTGAGCCCACAGAACCCAGGTCGGGGTTTATTCTGGCAGAACCGGGCCTTGGCTCAGGGCGGCGACGGGAAGGACCAGCAGATCCGATCATATGGCATCGGTCCACCCGGTGGCGCGCTTGCCCACCTCGGTCTGATGTTCACGTCACATTCCTACCTCGTTCCTTGCTGGAAGACGGTTTCCATCTCTGCCTCGATCCTCTAACTCGCTGATGACGGGTCTCACATTGCCATGAGGACTCAGTTCCGGAAAGCACTGTCCCACATGGTCACACGCGCCACCCAGGGCCACACAGTCAGCCCTCTGTCCTCGGAGGTGGCCTGCCCGCGGGGCGGACCAGGAGTGACAGGATTAGGAGCCGGCATGCCAAACCATGCGGTGGCTGATCTGCTGGTGACTACAGAGTCTGAAATGCAATTTGCTGCAGGTAGTCAGTCCCTGCGCCCACGGACAATTGCGTTCTGTGGGCAGCGAGCCTCAGTTTCCCTGCTCGTCCCATTCCAAGTTGGACTCCAGAAGCCTCGAAGGTGCTCAGGGTCCCAGGCTTTCGGCTCTTTCCCCGGAGCCTCAGATGGGGGTGATGGCATCCTTTACTGAACACACACTCCCTCCGCCCGCTTTTATTTTATTTTATTTGAGGGGGTGTTTTTTAAAAAATCTTTATTGTTGAAAGCATTACGTATGTCCCCCGTCTCCCCCTCCATGTATATGATCTCTCCATGCTGGCCCACGGGCCTGCCACCGACAGTGCACCCCTGTGCGCAGGTAGCTGTGGCTCACTCCCCCACGGCGGGCAGCTGCCCCGCACCTTGGCCACGGTGGGCCAGCTCCTTGCGCAGCCAGCTCCTTGCCTGAGGTGTGCGGGTGCCCGCTCCCAGCAGGGGAGGGCCGTCCGGCCCCCACACCTGCTCTGACGCTTGGCCTCGCCACCCCTCTCCCCAGGAACATGGCTTTTCTCTGATCATGAAAGTGAAGCCCCAATGATTATAAGAAGTTGGACAACGAGGATGAACACGACACAGAAACCGAGAATCCCCGGGGACCGCTGTCTTCGTGGTGCTGCTAAAGCAGCGCGGGCTGCTCCGCGGTTTTGCTGGCTGCGCGCACTGACACGTGGGTGAGCGCGGATGCCCGCCGCCGGCTGCTTCAGCCCACCCCTCCCTCTCCGCGTTTTTAGATGCACACACGAACCCCCTCCTCCGGTCGCTTTTTTTGTTGTTGAGCGCCTGCCCGTGGGTTTCCTTGCGCAGCTCAGAATCCAGGGCCTGGCGCGTAGCAGGTGCTCATTAAAGACGTGCTCAGAGCACGACGGGCGGCTGGGTGGAATCTTCCGTGGGAGTCACCTCCATGAAACTTCTCATTCCTCCAGGAGAAGGAAGGCTCCTACCTGCCCGTGGCTCAGGGAGACGGAGGAGCAAGCCACGGCCAGGAGTGGGTCCGGCCTCTTGCGAGAGGAAAGTCGTCACCCACCATCGCATTCTGGTTCCCGTGACGATCGCGAGGGGGAGAGGACTTTCAGGAGCCCGGGCTCCGATGCGGCACCAGACGGAGCTGGACACGCAATCCACCCCCCAGGACGGGGGAGCCCGCCCGCAAGGCCCGCACCGCCTTCGAAGGAAAAGCCCCAGAAACCCGGAGTTAACACATTCCACGGCCCAAGTCTTCCAGAAGGTTCTGTGTCTCTCCGTGTGCGATGATGACTGGGTCTGAGGAGCTTCCCCTGAAGTGGTGTCCTCCGTCCCTGTCTGTCTGTCTGTCCCCAAGGCTGTCTGGTGTGCAGAGTGGGGTCCACGTAGGGTGAAGTAAAGGCTGCCCGTGGGGCTGTGGGTTGGCGCTGCCAGGTTTGAGCTGCAAAGTGGTCTTACTGACTTATTTTTAATTTTATTTATTTGTTAGAGTGAGAGAGGAAGAGAGAAACATCAATGGGAGCGAGAAACATGGATCAGTTGCCTCCAGTACCGGGGATCGAACCCGCAACCCGGGTCTGTGCCCTGACCAGGTATCGTACCAGCGAGGTCTCGGTGCACAGGGTGACGCACAACCAGCTGAGCCACACCGGCCCGGCAAAGGGGACTTCACACACGTGCTCCCACCTTTACCACCTGGGGAGCTTGCGCTGGGACGTGGCTCCCAGCTCGGGCAGCAGGAGGGCAGGAGGGCTGGTGCCCACCCCGGGCAGACACTCAGTGTCCCCACCAGGTCCTGGCTCTGCCCAGGGCCCACAAGGATGGGGCACAGGTGTGCCCAGCTTCTTCAGAGACGCATGTTCCTTGTCCCTTGAGCCTCAGTTTCCCCATCAGCCCATGGGCAGGGTGGCCGCTGGATGGAGTGAGTCAGCGTGTCCCGGGAGAGCCCAGCCCCCCATCGGGTTACAGGGCTGGTTTCTGTTTCTCTGCAAACCCCCCTCTTCCAGGTGGTGAGGAGAGACAGGTGCTGGGTGCTGTGGGGCGGCAGCCACACTCTAGGAACACCCCCGCTTCCTGTCACGAGGAGGTTTCGTTTCTCTAGATGCCGGGAGGGATGGCGCCGATGAGACTGGCAGGCAGGTGGACTGCAAGCCTAGGGGTGTCTCACGGCTGCTCCCCCTCCTCCAGGGTCCCCCTGGGGGAGGTGACCTTTGACCCTCAGCTCGGCTAGGCCAGAAGTGGGGCAGGTGTGGTTCCAGAATTCTAGGGCTGCTCCAACCCCAAAATGGTCCCCACCCAAAGGCTGCAGCCTGGCCCCCGGTGGCCCTGGCCCTGGGGGAGGGACGCTGGGCTCCCTTAGCCTGGGACAGCCACGTTCTCCCTGGGGTGGGCTCCTGCACTGAGCGGCCGGAGCACCATCCCCCCAGTTCTGCCCATGACCCAGGACACCGAGGGCTCCCAGGCAGGGCTGGTTCTGTGCTGCTCCTTAAGTCCGTCGTCGGGGCACCAGAGGGACGGGTCGTCGTGGCTGGATGGATGCCGTCACCAACGACAAATTCATGGGCAGCACAAGGGCGGGCGGGCGGGCGGGCGTTAGTGATGTGGCCGCACCCTCCTGACTGTCCCCCTCCGTGGTCGGCACTGACTGGGCCGTGGATGCTCTTGATCCCAGCCTTTGTGAAGAAAGGAAAGGAAAGGAAGGAAAGAAAGAGAAAGAAAGAAAAGGGAAGGGAAGAGGAAAGGAAAAAGGAAAGGAAAAGAAAGAAAAGAAAGGAAGACAAGGCCTCTGTGCCTGAGCTGCTGTGCCCGGTGGCAATGCCAGCAGCGGGCAGTGGCCAGTTGCTGACCCCCAGGCCCAGGCTCCTCCACTCTGCTTCCCAACAATCGCAGCCTAGGTACTCGGCATGGTTCCCTGTCCTGTGGGGTGCAGTCACAGCCGTGTGTGTGTGTGTGTGGGTGTGGTGTGTGATGTGTGTGTATGTGATGTGTATGTGTGCATGTGATGTGTGTGGTGTGTATGTGATGTGTGTACGTGATGTGTGTACGTGCATGATGTGTGTGTATGTCATGTGTGTGTGTGTGTGCGTTTCAGAGCCAAGGACCCCACCCGGTGCACCTCAAGCCACACTCCTCACCTGAGGGTTCTCCTTGGAGAAGGAAACGAGAAAGGAGGCGATGGGCTCTCCCACACCCGCCGCTCCTGTTGGGTTATTACTTGGCATGAGGTGACCAGGGTATGTGTGTTGGGGACACAGTGATGACGGACAGTCACGGGCCATTTCCCCACACCTGTCGCCTCCTCCCGCCCCCAACACGGGACCTCGTCAGGAACTGCTGGGACAGGAACCTCACTCGTTGGTGGCCCCCAAGCTGAGAACAGCCACCAGGACCCGCACCCCAGAAAGGGCCTTCAGACGGGGTTTCCATGACCCCGCTGCCCGATTTCACACCAACATTTGGGCCCACCAGCCCTCGGTCTGTGGGAAGGTTCTAGAGGGGCGCCCACGTGGCCATTGCCGCCGCAGCCCTCGGAGGGCCGATCTGGAATTTCCTGCAGCTGGAAGCGGGGGCCACGGGCACATCCTGAGGATGGATCTGTGACTGTGGCACAGCGGGTGGGCCAGGCCCCTGCTGGCAGCCCTGGTGCTCCGGCCGAGGAGACTTGGCAGAGACCCCGGCCCCTGGGAGGCCCCGGGCTCACTTGTCCGACAGCTGCTGGACCCCGCGTGCTCGCTGCCAGAACATACCAGCGCCGCCCCAACTCCGCAGAAGCCTCAGCCCCGCCGCCTGCCAGGCAGCCCCACGTTTGAATTTCTCCTGCAAACCCCGGTTTCCTGCAGGCAAGCTGGAACCTGCACAGATGGCCCTCGCACCACAGAGTAAAAATAACAGAGCTGGCGATGCCGGCCTCCCTTTTTCTCTGGGCAGATGTTGCGCTGCATCTCGGGCGCGTTCGCCTGCACGCTCCCCTCCGGAGCGTTCGCACCCCTTCTGTTGTGCTGTGGGAGCAGCCATGCCGCTCAGGGTGTGTCCCTGGAAGGGTTTTAGGGTGCCATGGCCATGCTGTCATGCGTGCAATGGGGAGGAGTTGGGGCGAGGCCTCGGGTAGCATGACCCACAGAAGTGGGGGTGAGAGGCTGCTGCCTGCATGCCCAGAGCAGGTAGCGGGACGGGAGAGAGGGAGCTGGCGGGGGGCCGAGGAGGGGGCGCTCCTGGTGTTTGAAAGCCCCAAACCCCCAATCAGCCCCAGGAGCTCTGATAGGCATTCATTTCTTTTAAAAAAAATGCTTTTATTGATTTCAGAGAGGGAGGGAGAGAAACACTGATTAGAGAGAATCACTGATCGGCTGCCTCCTGCACGCCCCACACTGGGGATGGAGCACGCAACCCCAGGCCTGTGCCCTCACCGGGAATCGAACCGTGACCTCCTGGGTCATAGGTCGATGCTCAGCCACCAGCACAACGTCATCCTGGTCGGGCAGCCTGTTCACCCCCCCCAGTTTGTCCAGAGCCTCTATGCCAAGCCCTTGGGATACAGTTAAGGACAAATCAGGTCCAGAGAACATGCATTTGGGGGCTGGGCGGCCACACAGACACCTGTAGGCTGGTCCCCCATGAGCACAGGACCTGGAGCCCAAGGGTGGGAGCAGTGCCCCATAAGGTCTGCCTCGCCGGTAGCCCCAAGTTCCCTCTCTGCTGTCTCCCAGGGTGCCAGCTGCCACCCTCCTCTTCCCAAGACAGGCACCGGGACCTCCCAGCCTGCTCTGGGGGAGGACAGGTCAGGGGGCGCTCCTCACACACAAAGCCTCTACTTGCCACCCAGACGACCCCTCTGAACGGCTTGTCCTCTTTAGGGGAATTAGGGTGCTGAGGCTCCCAACAGGTGTGGCCACTGGTGTGTGGGGGGGGAGGTGGGGAAGGGAAGGGGGGTTGAGGCTGCCCAGCAGGTAGGTGAGCAGGGAGGAGGCTAACAGGAGGCGGGAGCAGCGTGGGGGCCGCCAGGGGCCTGTGTCGCTGCCCTGACCCCTCTGCATCAGGAGGGGTCCCTTTGGAAGGCGCCTCCATAAAATAGAGCCGGAGGGAGGCCCTGGGGCCAGGGCTTGGGGCTGGGCTCCCGGGCCGGGAAGGGGCAGGTCCCGCCCCGCGTCCTCAGCGGTAGTGCCCGCGCACTGTGTCCAGCCGCAGCCTCGTCCTTCCACCCCCACACCCCGCTTTAGAGCAGAGGGGACCGAAGCGCGAGGAGGTGCAGGGCCGTGCGCGCGGCCACGAGGGCGGAGTGACCACTGGGACTCCGCATGCGACGCCCACGCGTGACGACCCCTCCAACCAGCGCCTACGAACCCCCACGTCCAGGGAGGCTCGGGGCTCGGCCAACGCTGCCCGGGGCCGCGTCTCCAGGGCGGCCTGGCCTCGTGGGCCTGGAGGGAGCGCGCCCGGGGCCCAGGCCCCTCTTCCCAGCGTCGCGTCCGCCCCACCCGCCCGGACCGCCCCGCCGCGGCGCCTCCCGGTCACGCGGCGGCCGGAGGAGGAGGAGGAAGAGGAGGAAGCGGAGGAGGGAGGGCGGCCCGGGGAGAAGTCCGCCGGGAGAAGGGGCCTGAGTGCCCCGGGCGCCGCCCCGCTGCTGGGTCGCTGAGGAACTGCGGCTCCGGAAGAGAAGGTGGGTCCCGGAGGAGGGCCGGCCGGCCAGCGGCGACCCCGCGCCAGGGGCCCTCCAGCCCCTGGACCGTCACGCCCGGCGGAAGCTGTCGCGACTCTTCGGAGAGCGCCGCCCCTCAGCCTCGGCCGGAGGCGGGCGCCCCGTCCCCTCCGCACGAGCGGGTGCTGCAGGAGGCCCTTCCCGCGGGTCCCGGGCCGGGCCCAGCCCCGAGGCGCGGGGCGGGACGCCCGAGCAGGACCCCGGCCCAGCAAGGAGGAGCCGGGCTGCCCGGGCTGGGACTTGGAGCGCGGCCCTTCCTGGCCACGTGGCTCAGGGCGCCTTTCCTCGCCGGTCCCGCCCCCGCCGTCCGCACCGGGGAGACGCGCCGCGCTCGTGGGCCTCAGGTTCATGACGAGCCTCAGGCACGGCCGCGGGGCTGGGCCCGACCTCACGCAGCCTTCCAGGGGTGGCTCGGGCCGAGGGGGCCGAGCTCCGCGGGGCGCACGGGGTCCTCGCCCGGCCGCTCCTCCCAGCCGCTCTCCCCGGGCCTGCGGGGCGGGCGCGGGCCGCGCGGTGCAGCCGGCAGCCTCCTCCGTCAGCCCTGCCCGGCGCCGCCCTCCCTCCCTCCGCGCTGGGCCTCGGCTCCACGTGCGCGTGTTTACCCACGTGACTCCGGCCCCGCCCACCTGCCCCGGCCACGCCCCTCCGCCGCGTGCGCCCCGCGGAAAGGGCGGGGTCTGGAGGTGGGCGGGGCCTTTCCTGCGCACGCGCCGTGGCGGTCGGCCTGGGGGCGTGGCCGGCGTGATCCCTCCCGCGGGTCCCGCGTGCGGTGGAGCCGCCGGAGCCAGGTAGGCGGGCCGCGCTCGTCAGCTCCCCGCGACGGAGCCGGACTCCAGCGACGTTCGTGCCCGGGCGCCTCGGCCTCCGGGGCGGGGCCACGGCCTCCCCCGGGCGCGCCCCCGGCTTTCTGGGCCGTTCTTCCTGTCGGTGTCCTCGGCGTCCCGCCCCCCAGCGTGGTGTCGCGCCGAGTCCGCTCCCTCGGTTCAGCTCCCCCGCCGGTGCGGGTCACCCCGGCAGGCCGGCCGGGAGCGCACCCGCTGCGCCAGGCCCTTCTCCGCGGGGCCGTGGCCGTGGGCGGACGCCCCTGCGCACTCCTTCCCCCGCTGGGCCCCGGCCCGGCCCCGCCCTGCGCTCCCTGCCCTCCTGCCTCCTTCCAGGTCCACTGAGATGACCGGGGCCAGGTCTCCTTCATAGGGTTGTGGCTCTCAACCTCCCGGCCCTCTCAAACAGTTCCTCCTGCTGGGAGCCCCAACCATAGAATCATGCTCGTTGCTACTTCCTAACTGTCATGTCGCTGCTGTTCCGAGTCGTAATGTAAATATCCGATATGCAGGATGGTCTTAGGCGACCCCTGTGGAAAGGGTTCTTGGACCCGCCAAAGGGGTCGCGACCCCCAGGTTGAGAACCGCTGGGTTATAGTAACGGTGAGTTCATTGACTTTTGCCTTTCAAACAAACCCAGGATTCCTGGGAATAAAGCCCGCTTTTATATATACTTTGGGGTTTGATTCGCTAATGTTTTGTGCCGGGTTTTTGCGTCAGAGTTTCAGGAGGGATGTCGGTTTGAAACTCACCTTCCCCCTGTGGCTCCCTCTCCCTCTTTTATTTGCTGCACTTGCCCCGAGCCCTGGTTCTGCAAGCCAGGAGGACTCTCCTGTGTGCAAAGTTTTCTACGCCCCACGTGGGGCAGACCGCAGGCTTAAAGCCTCCCGGATGCCTCGCTCACCCTGCAGGGACCCTCCCCAGTGCGCTCAGCTCGTGTGCGAAGGCCGGTCAGGTAGGAGTTATTTGGCCGGGACCGGCGCAGGGCCTCTGAGGAATGACCCTGGACAGCCAGGCTCTCTCTTCCGCCCACATCCCCACCAACATGACTCTGTTGGCCCCTGAAACCCGGATGGAGGAGAGGGCGCAGAGGAAGATCCAAACTGCGAGTTTAAGTCTGACATCACCCAACAAGGCGCCACGTGTCCGAGAAAACCCGGGACTGCCCCAGGCTCTCCTGTGACTAGGTTTCTGCTTAAGGCTAGGGTGGCCGTGGGCTCCCAGCCCCCAGCTAGCACTTTGGGGAAAGGAGAGCCTCATTCCCAGTAATGCCAGCCAAAGTCTCAGGGATGAGCCTCATTGGTCTGTCTTGGGTCATGTGACCACCCCTGAACCAGTCACACCACCAGTGAGCAGGTGGCCGAGCTCTGATGGGCCAGAGGGACTCTGGTGGCCAGCCTTGGCCACCGACCAGCCCAGAGTCGCCTGGACAGGGACAGAAGGGGGCTTCCCAGGAACAGGTTGGGGCTGTTCCCAAGGGCTGGGGGCCGGGATGCTAGCGAAGGACATAACAGACTCCCGCAGCGAAGTCCTCCAAATCCCAGATCCAGGACGCGGCGAGGCAGGCGGCCACTCCTTCCCCTCCGCCTGCAGGCCTGACACTCACTCAGGAGGCGGCTCTTGTTTCAGAAAAGGAGAGAGAGACTTGGCAGTAGCCCCGAGTGCAGACGACTCGCTAAAATATTTCTTGTTTTCTCAAGTTTACATAGAGCAGGTTTTCACTGTTGCTATGGGGTGGGTTGGCAGAGAGGTGAAATAAATCTGTGTCATTTCTTTTTTCTGCGCATCGCGTATATTTCCTCTTCTCTCTCTCTCTCTCTCTCTCTCACACACACACACACACACATGCACACGCACACATAGGCTTTAATAAAATACTGCCACCCCTTTAATGCTGTCTGTGGAAGGGATAATATGTACTGTACTTTCAACTTCTGTTCTTTGAAATGCCATATGGTCTGCACTGTGAGCTCAGACTCCTCTGCCGAGCGGCTGCTTTCATGAAGTAGGCAGCCAGGTGGAGCCTTCCCCGCCACTCACCCGCTTGATTAATCCCTTAATATCCAGGGCGCAGGGCCCCCTGTGTGGGCCGGCAGGCGGGGCGCAGTCCCAGGGAGGCGGCCCCTGGGGCTGCCCGGGGTGGGGAGAGGGCACGAAGGCACGCGCCCAGCGAGGTGGGCTGGCCGCGGCCGCTGGCGCCTGTGATGGGCTCTACTCGGACTGTGCCCCCTGCGTAATCAGGATAACAGGCTGACGGGCTGCTTGAATAACTGAGTTTGTCATTGTGGTTAATTTTCCTTCAGACAGGAGGCCCCCCCATCTCTTTGAGGCAATGCATATTTATACAGGGCATGGAAATGAGGCCGAGGAGAAGGCGTAGGTAGGGGTGTGTGTGTGTGTGTGTGTGTGTGTGTGTGTGTGTG
>PVJC01055714.1:0-10118 GCA_004026665.1 Murina feae
CCTGGTTTGGTTTTGCATTATGTAAGAATTAAAGAATGGGAGAAGGTTTCAAATGCTTTTGCAGAGCAGGACAGCATGGCTTGCTGTCCCCAGGAGAGCAGGCTCTGTGTCAGGAGACAGAATTAATTTCTCGCTGGTGTGCAGCCTGAGTGATGGCTGTGCCTACGATGCCCCAAATCCTCCTGGCCCTGCCCCTCAGGAGTCTCTCCCAGCCCACCAAGCTTGTGGGCAGGTCTTGAGAGTTAGAAAGCCGTACAGCGCCATACACCAGGAGCATCTCCACATAGGGAGTGGACGCTGCCACAGCCAGGACAGTATTTTATAAGGTTAATCATTAGCAGTGGTACCCTAAGAGGTGCAGTTCCTATATTTTGTTAAGTTATAAAAGGATTATTTCTTATTCTACTCCCCTCTCCCCTTTCCTCTTTTGAATTTTGGGCAGGCTTTTTATAGCGTCACTTTTCAAGTTATAAATTATAATACATGTTTATTTTAGAAAATCTGAAAAATAAACAGAATACAACAAAAATCACCTGTAAGCTAACTAGCCACAGATGCCTACTGCTCATGTTTTGCTGCCTTTGCTTTAAGTGCTTACCTTCACATGGTTCTACATGTGTACATGCATAGGCTTGTGATTATAAGCTTTTCAAAACAAAATGGCCAGTTGGCATGTTTGTCGGTTTCATCCTGCTTATTCACATAGCTGTCTTTTATGTGATAGTCCACACATTATAAAAGTATGAGTTTTCTTCCCCCTAGCCTAAGTTTGTGCTTTTTGGGGCCAATCTCCATCTTGTCTGTTCCTCTCATTATTCAGCAGCTATTTACGGCATTTCGGTGTAGGGACCGCGATCCAAAGCTTCCTGGGAAATAGCTGTGCCCCTGAGGAGACACTGGAAGAAAGAAACAACTTCAATGCCATTTTCATTGCTGTCACTGCCAGTAAAGCAGCTCTATTGCCATTTAAAAAACAGGCATTGAGCTCCGGATTGCACAAAGGACTGATTCAGGCAGGAAGCGGGAAACCTCAGGCGGACATGCAGCTGCAAGTCAGTGAGCTGCTCGCATCCCTGGGAGGCAGAGGAAGAGCGCATCCCAGCGGAGGCAGGGCCATGGGGCCGCTGGGCGAGTGGATGCGGGTGTTGGGTAGGTCACCCACAGCCAGACCCAGAAGGCTGGGAGTGGAGGACTGTCAGGAGAAGCACCGATGAGTGGCACCCGCTGGTGGAAGCTATTGCATGCAGAATGCTACCTGTTGCTTTAGACTCCTCTTAAAGTAGAAAAGTAGCAGAAGTCATTTGCATCTGTCCCTGCTCCCAAGCAGCAGAGTCCTTTAATCCTCCCAGCAGAAATGCCCGCCTGGGCCTCAGCAGATGTGTGGAAGGAGACCCAGGTCAAAATACAGAAGTCAAGTGGTTGAAACTCACTGTGATTCTCTGTCTCTAGGGCTTAGACAGGCTCACCAGCAGTGTAACTGTCTCTCTCTGTGTGTGGTCATGACATTTTGTTGCTCGACGATATCTTCAAAATTGTCATTGACTGGAGTCTTCCATGCGAGGAAGAACTGTGTGTCCTCTATGTGGACCCAGGGGCCATGTGACACAGGGACGTGCCTCCTTCTACCTGCTCAGCCTGCTGCAGACGCCTGTTGGTGTGGGCTGCTTGCCCAGCTTCCATGAGAATGGCCCCTTTGGAGGCTCTTGTTCTGGGGACACAGGCCAGACTTGAGCATGTGCCTGTCCTGCTCGCTGTGTGAGAGCACAGAGTCTCAGTGCCCAGGGCTGGGCCCCCAGCTGCCTGGAAGGGAGTCACACCCGACCCCAAGGGGCAGGGGATAGTGTGCCCCAGGGAGAACGCTGGCCAGTGAGTGACCAGGGAGGGAAATAAGCCAGCAGATGGTATAGCCACTCATGGCCTTGCTGACTGTTCTCTGAAATAGCTGTCCCTGCGGTGGTGATGGATCTCCCTGGTCCTGGTGGGAAGCTGAGGCTGGTGGTCACACGCACTCAGCCCTGGTTTCCTGCTCCCCTGCCTCACTCCCCCTCTCAGCCACTAGCTTCCCTAGGACCATGCACTCCTCCAAAAGGTAAGAAAACACTTTTAAAAATATGTCCCATCAATCCTGGTTGGATAGTTAGAGATACTTCTTCATTTTGAATTTTAATTAATTTCAAAAACATAAATCAGGAATGTACAGTATATTTTCCTGAACATTATTGCAAAAACAACAGATTTCACTTCAAACCTGCAATGATACTGTAACAGAACACCCAGTGACAACACTTTGCCTACAAGGTCACCGTGCCAGTGGGGATGGACACCCGGAATAAAGAGCCTCCATCTGTAGCTGAAGGCTCTGTAGGGGGTGTGTCGGAGGATGCTAGCATGAGGTCGGTGGCTCACTGCTGGGCATAAACCTAAGTGTTTATAATGAGACAGCTCAATATACCACAACATACATTCTTTGATAGAAGTGAGCTTTGTGCATTCCCAGTTCTTAGCATCTGTCCCTGAAAAATAAGTCATTAAAAGACAGAGACCAGTGCATCATAAGGGTGCGTACCATTTTCTAAACAGCCATCTGGGCGTTTCTATTAAGCTTTATCATATACCTGTTAACTATACGTTCCAACAGGGAAATGGCACCAAGAGAAAAGTCCTCAGGCATAAACTCATCATCTCGTAAATGTTCAATACTCAATGGGATGTTTTCAAGTTAAAATAAGGTCTACAGTACAAACTAGCATTTTACCAGATGAAGTAAGTCGAGGATATTAGCTGTGGAGAAATCTTGGAAAGACTGTGGAGGTATGTGATATCAGTATAACTACATTGCCAAATTTCACTACTGTTGAATGACTTAAAATGCTTTTCAGAAGCTGTAGGTTGAATCCCTATCTTGCAGCCGCTGTGGACTTAGGAAGCAAACCAGAGCTCCCATGCCTGTTCAGCCACTGCTCTATCTGCTGGGGGCAGGCTTTTTATTTAAATACTAGAGGCCCAGTGCACAAAATTCGTGCATGGGGGGCGGTCCTCTAAGCCCAGCCTGTACCTTCTCCAATTTGGGACTCCTTGGGGGATGTCTGATTACCAGTGTAGGCCTAATTTCGTCAGTCGGACATCCCTCTCACAATCCTGGACCACTAGCTCCTAATTGCTCACCTGCCTGCCTGCCTGGTTGGCCCTAACTGTCCCCCTCCCCCCTTCCGGCCTGATTGTCCCTCACTGCCTCTGTGTGCCAGCATGGTCATCGCTAACTGCCCCCCTGCTGGCCTAGTCACTCCCAACTGTCACTCTCTGCTGGTCTGGTTGCCCTCAAGTCTCCCCCTTGCAGGCCTGGTCACCACACACAGCCTGCTGTTCAGTCATTTGGTCATCCCTCACTAACCCCTTTACTGGCCTGGTTGTAGACAGCCATCTTGTGAAGACATGAGAGTTACTTGCATATCACCTCTTTATTATATAGGATATATTTTATTGATTTCAGAGGGGAAGGGAAAGGGAGAGAGAGATAGAAACATCAGCGATGAGAGAGAATCATTGATTGGCTGAATCCTGCACACCCCATACAGGGCATCCAGTCTGCAACCTGTGTATGTGCCCTGACTTGGAATTGAACTCTGATTTCCTGGTTCATAGGTTGATGTTCAACCACTAAGCCACACCTGCTGCATATGGGAGCAGACTTTTAAGCACTAATAACAAATTTTCTTATTTCCCTATTTAGTTTCAGTCCCAAGATTACTTTACTGTAACTTTTCTTTGGCAGCTTATTTCCTTTGAGTAGTCTGTTATAAGAGACCAATGGGAAATAAATAATATATAAAATTTTAAACCTAACCTTTTCAACTCCCTCATCGTGGCCAGCTGTGTTTTTAGGAGCAGATCTGCTAGCGGAGTGTTTTCAGAATTCATGACTTGAGCCTCTAATTTATGAGCAGTTAAAGGTACACTTAATCATCAGCTCACTGTTAATATTGTACTCGAGGATTTTCTCTACAACTCTTATTCCAGACAAAAAGAAAACTCTTAAAAGTCATATTCCACCACTTCAATAAACAGGCAGGTCGGGTTGGAACATGGGCCACTGTCGTTGACATGTGGATGATAGTGTTCTGAGAAGGTTTTTATGACATGAAATGCCAACCTTGCCAATTTTAAATGTTAACAGCCTTATGGTGCAGATGAAATTTTATGCACTCCACCAAGGGATTGCAGAATTTGTAATCTTGGCCTGAGAATGGCTTTTTTTAAATCTAATAAGTCATTTTTACTTCTTTTTAAATTATAGGTGTTTATGAACTTTTATAAATTTAAAAGCAAAACTTTCTGGAATGTTTTATACAAGAATTGTGTCTAAAAGATAGTTTAATATGCTAGATTTACAGATTTGGGCGGGGGGGAGACTGATTTCTTTGTGGATCCTGGAGGAAAAATGAGCCAAAATAAATTTTAAATGGATTATGTGTAGCTCTGTAAACAAAGCCAGAATGTTGCGCTGCATTTGTAGGCAGTTCTATATGACTCACTATAACGTGAATGCATCATCTTTAGCAAAGTAGAATGAGTTGCCTGGGGTCCAGCTTATCCGGAGAAACTTTGCCTAACTGTCTATAATTTAGGAGCCCATTTCCTAGCTGAGTATAGTTCATTACTTAGCTATTATTTATTCTAGTGCATGTGGAATTCTTTTGAAAACGTTCCACTAAAATCTATTTTATATTTGGATAACATTCCATAGATGAATTTTATCTTAAAGTATTGCACACTAATTTACATATTTTAGGAAGCTAACCTTAAAGTCCTTATTTGAAGATATGGTTAAAACTTGCTAAAATTATTCATGAGACATTATTATCATTAATATGTTATATACATGTTCTTTGTATGAATGAAACTACTAAATCTGTTAGAACTCATTACCTGAACACTTCCTTAATAATAGAAAAGTCACGTGCTCTCCTCTGAAGTTACTTGTGGTTTCAGATTCAGGAAAATGTGTACTGAGGATCAGGCAGAAGACCCTGTATCTAAGCAAAGAATTCAAGTTGTAATTAACCTCTTTGAGAAACACATTTTCAGCAATGATTAAATTATAATCTCATAAAGATGTTGAAATAATTTAGTAGTAACAAAGGATAACTTTTTAACCACCCACTGACACACACCAAAATATAGAGAGACAAATATGACTCAAGTTAGTGTTATCAAAGAGAATCATTGTATTTTTAAATAGATTCATTTTTAGTTTTTATTTACACAGAGACTGTGTTTTTAATAGTGCTATGTTCAAATATAAAATTCCGTTCTTCCATTTGACATTATACTTATGCTATCCATGTATTTCTATGTAATTTTAATTCAGCAATGATGGCCTGGAGATGTCAGATAATTCCTCTTGCAGAAAAAAGTTTAAAAAAGAATAATCTCTAGAATTTCCATCTGTATATCCTCTTCAGTGAAAAGTCTTTCATGTCTTTTGCCCATTTCCTAGCTGAGTATTTGTCAAGGTTATCTGTATAGTCTAGATCAGGGAAGTGCAAATCAAAATCCCAAGAAGCCATCACTGCACACCTAAAGAAATGGCTAAATAAAGACAGTATTGACACCAAATGCAGGTGAGAACATGGAGAAACTGGATTGCTCGTGCCGATCAGAACGAGAAATGGTGCGGGCACTCCGGTCACTCTGGAAGAAAGTTGGCAGCTTGTTTTAAAACTAAACAGGAAATTACCATATGGCCCCATAATTATTCTCTTTGGCATTTATCCTGGAGAAATAAAAACCTGTGCACACACACACCACCATACCACCTCCACCACCACCGCCACCACCACCATACCTCTGGCATGATCAGATTAGCTACAAAATGGAAATATTCCAGGTGTTTTTCAACAGGTGAATGGCTACATAAACAGTAAGTAGTATGTTTATTTTATGGAAGATGACTGTATAATAAAAAGGAAATAACTACTGACATATGCTCCAACTTGGGTGAATCTCAGGAATTATGTTAAGTGAAAGAAGCCAATCCTAGATTACATAATGTATGAGTTCATTTGTAAAACATTTTGAAATAGCAATATTCTGGAAATGGAATACAGATCAGTGAACGTCAAGGGTTAAGAAGGGTTGGGGTGAGAAGGAGGTGGATGGAGTCAAAAAAGGGCAACAGAAGGGGTCTTTCTGGTGGTGGAGCTGTTGGGTGTTGACTGTGGCAGTAGACGCAAAACCTTACACGTGTGATCAATTTTATAGGATGAAACACACACACATAAAACTGAGGAAATGTGAGTAGAACAGTGTAGTGCCTCAGTGTCAACAATACCTTTGCCCTGCAAAGGCCAAGTGCTCCTATAAAGCTTTCTATCAGTCAAAGGGTCTGAAAGTGAAGAAGCTCTTACACGAGGACGATGTTGCTAACAGATGCACAAAGCAAACCGAGACGCAGCCAAGGTGCTCACAGACAGCTCCCCGCTCTGGAGGCTGGGTGCTGTGACCTAGAGGCCAGGTGCTGAAACCTGGAGGCTGGGTGCTGTGACCTGGAGGCTGGGTGCTGTGACCTGGAGGCCAGGTGCTGAAGCCTGGAGGCTGGATGCTGTGATGCCGAGTGTGGCCCCTGGGGCAGGAGGTGGCGGCCACGCCTGGGCTGTGCTCTGCCACTGTGACAGCTTATGTAAAGCAAATGCCTAACATGTGGTTCACTTTCACCTTCTTTCTTAAAAGCAAAAATCCTTTTTGGATTTCTGTGAGTGAAGACAGAGACTCGTAGGTCATTCATAACATTTAAGTGGTATAAAGTGCACTTTTGAAAGGTGGGGGAACCTGTGTGCTTGTTGTGATACATACTATAGTTTTAGAACAGTTGTCATTGGGGAAACTGAGTATACATGTCTACAACTTCCTATAAATTCCTTACAACTTCACAGAAATTAGAACTATCTCATGAGAACTCCCTGAACCTCTTTTCCCAGGTAGAATCTAACGGTTAGAATGTGCAGACGATAGAGCTCAGGGAACAGGAAAGGTGGGCCTTGAAAGCAACACTGTAGAAGGAAAGGAGCTATGGAGGCCCCAGCCTTAATCCGAGTCCACTCTTCCCAAACCCTCGCCAAGCACAGGGGCTGCACATGCTTGGCACCAGGGGCCCGGGACCGATGCAATGGGCTCTCGAGGGTCAGCAACCACTAACATTCAGAGCTGCTGCTGCTACTGAGCTTTGTGTGTTTGCTGCATTTTTGACTGAGTGTGTTTCCCAAATCACATCAAGTGCCAGAAAGTAGAATCCTTCTTCATCTTAGGTATTGGAGGTAGGAAGCTGAGGCTGGAAATATAACTGGAAATTAGAGAAACAACCCTAGAAACAAAAGAACCTCAGAGAGAGTGAACCCTAAATTCTGAATGTGAACTTTTCCCAAATCTGCTGGAAGCTAAACAATGCAGGCACAGGGGGCCACTCAAGGGCCAAGTGAAAAAGCAGCAAAGCTGGAAGCCGAAGCTAATGGGTCCTACACCAGGCATAGCAGGGAGCACGCCTTCATAGCTTCACTCTGGGCAAGTAAATTGCCTTCTACTACAGCAACAACAGCAAAATAAAACAAGCAAGCCAATAATCCTCAGTGTATTCCAGAATCACAACGAGGTATAACCAACACGTCGTTTCAAACCCCAGATTACTAGATATGCAAAGAAGCAGAAAGGTTCCATGACAGTGGCATACAGACTTGTTGTAGAGCTTCTCTTAAGTTTTTCTCACAGGTGGGGCTCCAGGCAGCAGTGGCAGCTGTTGCATTGGTGTTTCCATAAATGCAGCTGTGCTTTCAGAGGGGCCCTGTACCCAGTGGGCCAGGCACCGCCTTCACCATGAGGGTGAGCTGAGGGGTCTGTGTGTGTCTCCTCGGCCACGCATTGTCATTTCCCATTAGTGGAGGTGAGGCTAGTAACCAAGAGAGAGGAAAGTCTAAGTTATAGCCTGTCCTGCAAGGGTCATGAGTGGACCTCCATTAATAGTGGGATGCACGAGGGCAACTCTTTGAATGTTGAGATAAAGATGTGTCCCTCTAGTGCAGGGTTATGTTTTATCCATGACTGAATAATCTCAACTCAAGTGGCCTATATTGAGAAATGGATTTAATAGTGGAGACACTGTGGATGGATGGATCCCCGCCAGGCAGGAACAGAAAGTTCAGAGCATTCACAGCCCCAGAGGAATATAGGACATGATATTATTTCCAAAATTATCAGGAAGAGAAAATATAATAGAGGGAAAAAATAGTGAGGCTGTTTCCCATGCCCACCTTCCGGATGCTTCCTTGAGTGCAGTTTTTGTTTCAGATTTCTCTTTGGAAACTCTCAGTGTTTTATAGGTTCCCGTCTATTGAGAAATCAACCTGAAGCTTTTGTTATTTTTGTAGCAATCACCTTGTTCTCAGTATGTAATTCTCAGAAGCACATCTGTTGGTGTCTAAGAAAATGTGCTGCTTTATCTGTGACAAAACCAGCATCCACAGTAATCGTCCAATTCAGTGCAGATGAGGGTGTTCACCTGAGTGTGGGAGCAAGCTGAAGCCCTCTCTCCAATGCACTTGCTTCTTCCTGGGGTTACTAGTTTGGGGAGTAAAATATCTTGTTTCTCTTCCATCCTCCCCCTCCTCCTTCCATCTCACCCTCATGCTGCCCCCTGCTTCCTGTATCCCCATTCTTCCCCCTCCTTCCATCTTCCCTTCTTCCTTTCCACATTAGTTCCTGTAACATTGCTAAAAAAATATGTCCCAGATATCCAACACTTGGAAAATGTACCCGGAATTTAATCTGATTATTTAAAAAAAGAACTGAAGATTCAATTTCTTATAATAACTTGCTACTGTTTTATTGACTTTACTAGAGGCCTGGTGCATGAATTCGTGCATGGGGGGCGGTGAGTGGGGGAACCAAGAGAGGTTGATCAGCAGGCCCCAATCTAGTCATGTAGATGTGCTGAGGTAGCGGCAAGCGAAGACCACAGACAGAGCACCCCAAATGTTCTGGACACCAGCTATGCTCTGAGGTGGGATTACAGCTCTACTCCATTGCCCATGCTCTCGGGCAGCCTCACTCTCTCCAGGGTTGGAGTTGCTGACAGACAGGTCATCTCTCCTACCTCAGCAACACATTTTTCTCAGGGCTCCACTTCTAAGCATGATAGGTAGTTGACTTCAGCCAATGGTGGCACGTCATCATAGGAGCACTAGCCAATCAGTGGTTGGGAGCCTGAAAAGGTGTGGGCCATGCTAGAAGTGGCTGAGCGGGGCAGAGGGGCAAGTGGCACATGGTGAGGTAGCAGAGGTAAGATGGTGTGGTGCTTACTTTAGGACTTTGCAGTTGGGCTGCTGCCTTGCCTCTTCTGCCCTCTCTGAGCTGCTACTCTGTCTCAATCATTGTCAGAGTTGCTCTCCTCCTACAGGCTCCTGGACCCAGATTCTCTGGTGCCAGAGCCTTAGCTTGGTGGGAGGAACCAGCTGGAAGGAGGGAGCACAGGAGGTTGGCTGGCTGCTGGCCATGGGAGGTAGGCTGCAGGAGCATACTGACAACCAGAGGGCAGCTCCTGCATTGAGTGTCTGCCCCCTGATGGTCATTGCATGCTACAGCAACCAGTCATTGAGTCTTAATGGTCATTTAGGCATATATATATATATACTAGGGGCCCGGTGCACAAAAATTTGTGCACTCGGGGTGGAGGGAGTCCCTCAGCCCGACCTGTGCCCTCTCACAGTCTGGGACCCCTCAGTGGATGTCTTATGATGGCCCCAGTCTGCCAGGTGCCTTGTGTGTGTATGTGTGTGTGTGTGTCACCACTGGAGACCTGCCCCCAGCCGCATCTGAGACTCAGAGCAGTCCTCCTGTGTGTGTCTACCTGCCGGGGGCCTGCCCCCAGCCGCATCAGAGGCTCGGAGCAGTCCTCCTGTGTGTGTCTACCTGCTGGGGACCTGCCCCCAGGCACACCGTGGAGGCTTGGAGCAGGCACCCCCTCTATGTTGATCTCTCAGACTCTTGCCCTCCCCTGCATGTTGTTCTCTTTTTTGAGCATGGCCAGGGCTGGGTGCGGCCTGCCTCCCAAGCTTGCCTACTGCCCATCT
>PVJC01055715.1:0-10108 GCA_004026665.1 Murina feae
GCCCGGTGCACAAAAATTTGTGCACTCGGGGGGTGGGGGTCTCTCAGCCTGGCCTGTGCCCTCTTGCAGTCTGGGACACCTCGGGGGAGATGTCCACCTGCTGGCATGCCTGGCCATCCTGGGTGAGGGGCTGAGGGCCATTTTCAGGTTGTCCACAGCCCCTTCAGGGTTCGTGCACTGGAGGGTGGGAGGGCTGGTGAGTGCAGGCCTGGACGTTTCCCACCGGAGGGCCCACGATTGCACACGCCTGGTGGGCCCCCACCGCTGAGGCGACACACCTGGCACAGAGCTGGGTGGCAAGCCAGGGGCAGACGCTGGTGCAGGATCCCTCGGTGGGGCCCTGCTGCTGAGCAAACACACCCGGGGTGGAGCTGGGCAGCGAACTGGCTTCGGATTCTCCGCACTGTGCAGCAGACGCTCCCGCACACCCTGTGGAGGCCCCTGGGGAGTGAATGAAGGTAGCAGACCCTGGACTGGTGCTCCCGCATGCCCCTGAGGAGGCCCCCGGGGCAGAGCCAGGCTGCGGACTCCGGACGACTGCTCCTACACAACCTGCAGAGCCCCCCCCCTCCCGCATGCCCTGAGGAGGCTCCTGGGGGGTGGAGGCAGGCAGTGGACCCAGGATGGCTGCTCCTGAAAGCCCCGTGGAGGACCCACTCTCCCACATGCCTGGTAGAGGCCCCGGGGGGTGGAGCCAGGCAGCAGACCCAGGACAGCTGCTCCTGGATGCCCCTCGGAGGCCCCAGGCCGGACCCCCCCTCCCACTGAGCTGACACACCTGGCACAGCTATGCCGACTGGCTGTGGAGGCTCCCAGTGCAGAGCCTGCCTCCATCTTGGCTGGGTTAATTTGCATACAGCCGCTCTGATTGGCTGGTGGGCGTGGCCGTGAGCAGAGGCTCAGCCAGCCTAGGCAGGCAGTTGCAACAGAATCCTCTGGTTTGCTCTAGCTCCATGGCTGTTGGTCTCCATCTTGGCTGGGTTAATTTGCATATGGCCACTCTGATTGGCTGGTGGTAACGGTCAAATTTGCATGTTTCTCTTTTATTATATTAGATTCCCCATCAGGGCACATTCCCAGGTTGTAGGCTCCATCCCCATTGTGGGGCTGTAAGAGGAAACTGACCAATGATTCTCTCTGATCTTTGATGTTTCTATGTCTCTTTCCCTTCTGCTCTGAAATCAATTAAAAAAATAAAATAAAAATAAAAGCATTAGAAGTAGAAACTAGAAAAAATAAAGGAAACCATAAAAGTTCTGGGTCAGGAAGGATTTTCTCAGCTTAAACATTGTGTAAAAGAGGAGGAAGGAAAACCTTACTTTGGTTTTGTTAAAAAATGGGGCCCTGGCTTCTTGTGCTCAGTGGATAGAGCATCAGCCTGTGGACTGAAGGGTCCTGGGTTTGATTTCAGTCAAGGGCACATGCCTGGGTTGTGGGCTCAATCCCCAGAAGGGGGTATCCAGGAGGCAGTCGATCAATGATTTATGTTATGTGTCTCATCATTTATGTTTCTATCTCCCTCTTCCTTCCTCTCTAAAATCAATAAAAAATATATTTTTAAAAAATTGTAACCTATGAGATGTGTAATTTAAAAAATTGACCTCTGAGGTCTATCCAGCCTCTCCTTCCTCTGAACTTGCCTGGCATTTTACTCCCTAACCAACTATGGAAGATCCCCTAGGTGTTCTCTCTGCCCTCAATCAATGCCTTTTCCCACCTTGTCTCATGTTGCTCTAGTATTTAGCTCAGTATTTTTTAGTTCAGAAACAGGCCCTCTGTGAAGCCTTTCCTGGCCCCAACATGTGAAATTGACCACACACCTCTTTTAGCGCACCCACGGTAGCCTCTTTGTACTGCTAATGGAACATGTCAAAACCTTATTGCATTCACTGTTTACCTGCTTGCCTCCCCTTATTAAATGCTAAAATGATTAAGAGCAGGGACTGTGTCTGTTTTATCCTTGATGACTAAACCAGTGCCTGGCGCACTGAGAAAACTCAGAGAAATGTGTGTTGACTGGATGTTAACTGCCTGGCCAGTGTGGTTCAGTGGTGGAGCATCAACCGGTGAACCAAGAGATCACCAGTTAGATTCCTGGTTGGGGCACATGCCCAGGGTTGTAGGCTCGATCCCCTGTAGGGGGCGTGCAGGAAGCAGCCGATTAAAATCATCCCTCTCTCCCTCTCCCTTCCTCTATGAAATCAATAAAAATATACTTAAAAAATTAGACAAGAATGTTTTCTTCAAAGCTTCTCAATTACTTTTAAAAATTAAAGCCTCTAATAAAATAGTCAAAACTGCCCCCTTAGAGGAAATCATGTCCAGTGTTGCAATAAATACTGGAGAAATATTAGCCTAGCAGCATTTCTTTAGCCCTGCTAGGGAATTTAGATATTAGGATCCCTAACATAAAATATTTCACTTAAAATAAGAAGTCAGATTAATTTGACAATACATTTAAGTCATAATAATTTATTCTAAGGATTTTTACAAAATACTTTATGAAAATTATACATACAGAGGAAATACAGTATAATTTAAGCATTTACGTTCTAATTGAAACTTTCCTCCAAAGCACGTCTGTTACCACACTCATGCTGCTTTCATATAGTAGAGTTATAAGAAAAACAGAATCTTATATATGCAAGGTTTTTGTTTTATATATATTTTATTACAAAACACAGGCTTGAGACCTAGCTTAGGAGACAATTAAGCCAAAGACTGAATTCCACTTATGGCCAGTGGGTGGCACCAAAGCACATTCGAGACTGTTTTAACACTGGGAAAAGGGAAAGCAGTTTCTCAAGACAGAAAGTACATGCAGTAAACTCAGTCTCGCCCTAGTATGGAATTCTGTATTTTACAGAGATTACAGAGTATATAGTTTTCTTATGGTCAAATTATTTATCATCACTGATATTCTGGCCTCCCCCCCCCCCCACCACAGGAGCACCTCTGTCATTGTTTTCCTCAACCTACGTATTTGCAGTTGCTGTAAGGAATTTCAGTGGTCAAGAGGCAGGCTTTGCTAACCATAGCACAAGGCTAGTGTGAAGCACATGATGGAAAATGAGAAAACTTTTCCTGTTAACACCCCACATTTAATTTTTTGCGGGGGGAGGGCAGCTTTTTTTTTTTTTTTTTTTTTTTGAAGCAACAGGTGGATTTTCTTAGCTTTCTCAAATATCTCCTTTAACGCTGGAGTCACAAATATGTTATATATTTTATTGTTATTTAAATATCGTGGGCCTATAACCAGAGGCTCATGCAGGTTGACTTTAAAATGAGTGCCGAGGGATAGGAGTGCGGATCTCCGTCCACATGGTCAGATTTTCAAGATCAGATTCCACCTGGCTGATAGTTTTCATGGAGGAGCCAACGGACTTTGGGCTCATTTGGAAATCCTGGCGATCAACAGCATTCTGAGAGGCAGGGTTGCTTCAATCCAAGTGTTGGGGGAATTTACCATCTTTTCCCAGAGAGCAACTTCCTCTGAAGTGGAGTCCATCCAATCCACTTCAGTATCATAACTTTTACCTGAAAAGAAGCTTTGCATTAAAAAAGAAATAGTGCATTGGGGAGTGGGAGGGAACTTGTTATTCTTTTTTAAAAAAATACTTCTTATTGATTTCACAGAGGAAGGGTGAGGTAGACAGAGACAAAAACATCAATGATGAGAGCAAATCATTGATTGGCTTCCTCCTGCCCACCCCTCACCGGGAATCGGGCCCACAACCCGGCCATGTGCCCTGACCAGGAGAACTGAACCAAGATCTCCTTGTTCAACCACTGAGCCATACCAGCCGGGCAGTCATTCTTTAATTATAAGCACCAATGGAAGTCAGCTAGGAAGAGTTTTAATGTCACCAGAAGGGCAGATCTGGGACTCACTATAAGAAAGAACTGTTGAACCATCTGAGATGAGTAATGGTTTCTCTTCTCAGTCATCTAAAAGCTAGATGACAATCTGCCACAGGCATGGCGGAGTGGTAGGAAGGATTCCCACCGTGGGTTAGAAGTGACAGATAACCTCTGAGGAAGCGTGACTACAGCTTCAGCGTTGAGCCGAATCAGTTGAATCTCGGCTCCGCCACTTACTCACTGTTACTTAATTTCTTGGAATGCCAGCTGTTCTGGAGATAACATTAGTAACTACGCATCAAATTGCTGTTAGGATGAAGTGAAATAATGCAAATAAAGCACTCAATTCAGTGACCAGCGCTCCATACATGTTAGTTGCTATTATTATTCAAAGTACACTTTCAGCTAGGAAGCGTGTTTTTTTTTTTTTTTTTCCAGGAAAGAGTCGTGACGAGAGTTCTTCTGTTCCCCCCACAATAAGGTAAGCTCTGCGTGTGTGGTGAGACACTGCGCCCTCTTAATCTTCATATCCAGAGCCCCCAGCACACAGCCGCACGCCTTCACTCACTCATTGCATTACACTTAGCAGAAACCTCTGTGTGCATTTGGAAGGAGCAAAGCAACAAACCCTAGCGTCTCCAGGAGCATTTGGCTCACAGATTAAAAAATGTAACAAATATTACCAGTTCCAAAGCCGATCCGAAGACCTCCCAAAAACTGGTTGGTTAATTTGTAGTGGTCCCAGACGGTAAGCTCCACACAGGCTTCTGTCAGGTCTTCGGGCCGGAACCCGTCGTACACCATGGTGTGGTTGAAGACAGGGCTGGTGGTCTTCCCCACAGCTCTTGTCCTCTGGCGACTTTTCCGACTTGTATCTGGCAGGATGATACTACCAAAGGAAACAGGACTTGTGAGAGCATTTTAATGAGAGAGTGGACACTTGTGCTTTCTGTGCACTTCGACGTAGCTACTGGTGGAAGGAAGAGAAGGGGAGAGTGTAGAAACAGCACTGATGGTGGGAGCCATCATGCAGGAAAGACTGCGCATCTGAGCGAACTAGACTTGCCTCGAACCCCGACTCTGCCACTTACTGGCTGTGTATTGCAGGGAGAGCTTGCTTCCTCAAAGATGGGAGTGGTAACACCTATTTCATAAGGTTAGTATTAAAACTACATAGTAAGCAGACAACTCAGCTCAGCTCCTGCATTTAGTAAGTGCTTACTATGTAGCAATTGTTTGAGGATTCCTTTAAAATTTGGAAGCACAGTCTATTCCCGATTATCTGTGATAGCCTAAGGGATTAGTCTTGCACAGAACCGGAAAAGAAGAGAAACCTACCGCATTTGTTAGATTTGATCTGGGAAATAAATTATATTTATTTGCAACCATTCATATTTAATTTGTGGCAATAGCTGAATTAACGTTAACCTATTATGCCCCCAGTAAAGGCAGGAAGGTCTGAGACTAGTTTCAAAATAGGAGACGGGCCTGAGTTGAAAAATGTTACCAGCTGACATCTATGAAGAACGTATTGCCGTTTTGTTTTGTTGATGGTTTCTTTTGCTGGGTAGAAGCTTTTTGGTTTGATGTAGTCCCAGTCATTTATTTTTGTTTTTACTTCCTTGCCTTTGGGGTCAAGTTCACAAAATCTCCTCTGAGACAGAGGTCCATGAGTTTAGTAGCAATGTTTTCTTTGATGTATTTTATTATTTTAGTCTCATATTCAGGCCTTCAATCCATTTTGAGTTAATTTTTATGTATGGTGTCATACCCCTATGTTCACTGCAGCATTGTTCACAATAACCAAGACGGGGAAACAACCTGTGTTCTTTGATGGATGATTGGGTAAAGAAGATGTGGTACATTTACATCATGAAACACAACTCAGCCATAAAAAAGATGAAATATTGCCATTTGCGACAACATGGATGGACCTTGAGTGAATCATACTAAGTAAAATAAATCAGGTGGGCCTGGCTGGCATGGCTCAGTGGTTGAGCACTGACCTATGAACCAAGAGGTCTTGGTTTGATTCCCAGACAGGGCACATGCCCAGGTTGTGGGCTTGAACCCCAGTGTGGGGCATGTAAGAGGCAGCCAATCAATGATTCTTTCTTATTGATATTTCTATCTCTCTCTCCCCTCTTCATCTCTGAAATCAATAAAAATATTAAAAAAATAAGTCAGGTGGGAAAGAACAAGAACCATACAATTTCCCCCATTTGCGGGATATAAAACAGAAAGCAACATACAAACAAGCAAAACAAAATCATAGTCACAGACAATACTATGGTTGTTACCAGAGGGAAAGGTGGGGAGGGGTGGGATGAAGAGGGTAAAGGGGGTCAAATATACGGTGATAGAAGGAGAATAGACTTCGGGTGGGGAGCACGCAGTGCATTATACAGATGATGTATTATAGAACTGTACACCTGAAACTTATATAATGTTACTAAGTAACATTACCCCAATAAATTTAATTTAAAAAAAAGAACATCTAGAGGGAAAATCACAAATAATGTCATATAAAATTAAATAGCTACAACTGGACTTCTGATGGACTCTATATAGGTAAAATTAGTCAGAGGGAGTTTGGATGGCACATTAATATCTGTTTAGCTACTATTGAGATACCAGGCATTTATGTGTAACAGAAAAAAAGGTTTGCCACTTAAGAACCAAAATTGTCTTAAATTCTTATGAGCTATTAGTACAGCTCTGCTTAGCAAATACTTTTCCAGATATTTGCAGGCTGATGGCAAAGGCCTTTTGGAAACGGGTCATAGCACAGGTGCTTCTCTAGGGGGCCAAGGGCTGGGACATCCCACTGTTAGAAATTGCATAAAGTCCTTGGTACTGGATATTCTTCTCACCTGTAGATGTGCCTCTTAGAAGACATTACATATCTGAGTGTGTGGCCTCTGGTTTCATTTTTACATATGTCCTTTTATCATTGTGATTGTAAAACTATATGAAGTCTTGTCACAGATTCCCCTAGTTCATGGAGTCACTGTCTCAAATTATTTCATTTAAACTACAGACGATGAGCTTCAGCACCACAGAAATAGAGAACTAACATCACCCAGCAAAGGCCAGGCGACTGTAGAACTGCAAAGGCAGACTTATCAATGCTATTACCATTTCACAAAAGAATTTAGATGGCTGCCCCTCAGCATTGGTAGATCAAGGCATTCCTTCACCCATATGTGTACTTCTCCAGTTGTAGGGAGCTTTTTACCTGTAATAGAAAAAAGAAAGAAAATAAAATGTTAGTGCTGTTCCTCTCTTGGCAATATTGCACCTAAAGATGCCAATCTAAAAATGGACTAGCATACATCTTAGCTATCTAAAACAATAAAAGCATAATATGCTAATTAGACCGAATAGCCGAACGACCTTCCAGATGTCATTCTGGACGTCCTTCTGGATGAAGCCATGGCAGTGGGGGCCGAGGTGGCAGGAGCCAAGGCAGAGGTGGTTAGGGCTGACCAGGTAGGCAGGCGAGTGGTTAGGGGCGATCAGGCAGGCAGGCAGGCAAGCGGTTAGGATGATCAGGCAGGTAGGCGAGCAGTTAGGAGAGATCAGGCAGGCAGAGTGGTTGGGGTGATCAGGCAGGCAGTCAAGTGGTTAGGGGCAATCAGGCAGGCAGGCAAACAAGCGGTAAGGGGCGATCAGGCAGGCAGGCGAGAGGTTAGGAGCCAGCAGTCCTGGACTGCAAGAGGGTACAGGCCAGGCTGAGGGACCCTCCCCTTCCATGCACGAATTTCATGCACCAGGCCTCTAGTTGTAAATAATGCTGCTATGAACATAGAGATGTATATATGTTTCTGATTGGTGTTGCTGGATTCTTAGGAAATCAGAAAGAATATATGCATTCCTATATTCATAGCAGCATTATTTACAATAGCTAATATCTGGAAACAGCCCAAGTACTCATCAGTAGATGAGTGGCTAAAAAAAGTTGAGGTACATTTACACAATGGAATACTATTCAGCTAAAAAAGGAGCTCTGATCCTCTGCAACAGCAGATGATTATGCTAAGCAAAATAATACAGAGAAAGATCAATATCACATGATCTCACTTATATGTGGAATCTAATGAACAAAATACACTGACAGACAAAATAGGTCCAGACACACAGATGCATGGAACAGAATGACAGATCTCAGAGGGGAAGGGAGTGGAGGGGACGGGAAGAGATTAACTAAAGAACATATATGCATAACCCATGGACACAGACAATAGTGTGGGAAAGGCCTGGAGTGGTGTAGGGGCTGGTTGAAGGGGTCAAGGAAGGGAAAAATGGGGGACTTCTGTAATTCTGTCAACAATACATAAATAAAAAATAAATAAAAATAAAAAATAATACTAGCTAGTATTTGATGATATGATACTAACAGGTTAAATCTATACATTCTTTTTTAAAAATATTTTTATTGATTTCAGAGAGGAAAGGAGAGGAAGAGAGAGATAGAAACATCGGTGATGAGAGAGAGTCACTGATAGGCTGCCTCCTGCACACCCCCTACTGGAAAACAAGCCTGCAACCTGGGCATGTGCTCTTGACCAAAACTGAACCCAGGACCCTTCAGTCTGCAGGCCGACGCTCTATCTACAGAGCCAAACTGGCCAGGGCTATACATTTTTAATTATATCTTTTATAGTCTGGCTGTACTGAGCTCAGACAGCTCTATGAAAATAATTTATATTTATTCCAAGTACAGAGTATTACATCATTCTTGTCGGGTTTTGCTGGCTCCACAGGATCAATTATAGATATCAGGCATGTGAGTCATCCATTTATACTTATATTCAAAACTAGAAGCCCATTGTAGTAAGATTCCTGCAAGAATAGGGCTTCCTGAGCCGGAGCGAAGCAGAGAAGGAAGTGAAGCCCACCGAGGCAGGCTTTGCTCCCTTCTCTGCTGCCTCGCTTCCTCCCATCTCTGCTGCCTCAGCTCCCTCCCTTCTCTGCCACTTTGCTCCCTCCCATTTCCACAGTCTCTGCTGCCTCGCTCCCTCCAGTCTCTGCTGCTTTGCTGCCTCCCATCTCTGCTGCCTCGATCCCTCCCTTCTCTGCCTTCTCTGCCACTTGGCTCCCTTCTGCAGCACTTGGCTTCCTTCTAGGCTGTCTTCAGTCTTCTGCTCCGCGCCTGTGTATACAAATTAACCGCCATCTTGGCTGGGTTAATTTGCATATAGTCACTCTGATTTGCTGGCAGGCATGGCTTAGGTGTCTCAGAGTGATGTTAATTTGCATATTACTCTTTTATTAGGTTAGATATCTCAGTGAAATGCACATAGCTTTCAAACACTGATAACAATGTCAATTGGTGCCGACATATTAAACATATTAATGTAAAGCAACCAGAACAGGCACTAGCTAAGAGAGAGTCATTCTTTTGTTAAAAGTGTAGTGTAAAAAGTTAAACATTTGCCTTAGCTGGTTTGGTTCAGTGGATAGAGCGTCAACCTGTGGACTGAAGGGGCTCAGGTTTGATTCCAGTCAAGGGAACATGCCCGGGTTGTGGGCTTGATCCCCAGTAGGGGACAAGCAGGAGGCAGCTGATCAATGATCCTCTCTCATCATTGATGTTTCTATCTCTCCTTCTCCCTTCCTCTCTGAAATCAATAAAAATGTATATTAAAAAGAGTTAAGTATTTTATAAGACTATTATATAGACACACATAAAAATGAATATTATGAACAGTGGATTACTGAGAAGTTGGTTTAGTTTGAAGTTGTCTAGGTTGGGTGCACCTGGTCAGAGGAATACTATCATATTTTTCTGGATGATTTAACCCAACTGGTCAACCAACCACGTATCTATTATGTTGTCAGCCCTATTGTATGAATGACGTTGAATATACAAGGGATACAAGAAAGACTAACTCAATAAAAACCATAAAAATGTACCAAGGAATAAAATACCAAGTTATTACTGTAATGTTCTAGGAGATAATGTGATCAGTGAGGGGGATTATAGTCAGGAAAGGCTATATGGGGGAGATAGGACTTCATCTAAGACTTGGATAGGTTGAGGAGAAGGTTAGCCAATACAGAGAAGAGAGACTACATAAGTAAAAACTCAGGGAAGGTGGAGGCCATCACAACACACAAGAAATGGTAGTAGAGAAAATGGGAAATGAGATTGGTACAATTTCTTTGCATGTTGACCATAAATGATAGGATACAAATTATATATGAAAGAATCTGCCTTTTAGAAAGATCCAGAAGTAACAAG
>PVJC01055716.1:0-10116 GCA_004026665.1 Murina feae
AGACTCCTTACACTATCTTCATACTTCTTGATTTTTTTCTTTTCTTTTCTTTTCTTTTTTGGCTTTTCCAGCTGGGTGAGTTTTGCTTCTTTATATTTCATATCTTTGACTTGATTCTTGCAATCCTCTCGTCTGCTCTGTATATTATTCTTTATTTCAGTCAGTGTATGCTTAATTTCTAGCTGGTTCTTTTTCATATGCTCGAGGGTCTCACTAAATTTATCGGCAGTCTCTAGAATATTCTTGAAAAGTCTTATAACCGTGGTTTTGAACTCTATATCCAGTCGTTTGTGTTCCTCCATTTCTGTCTTTTGTGATTTGTTTCTTGGTCTCCGCATTTTGGCTTTCTGTGTTAGGTGTCCTATAGGGCCCAGTGATTCACTCTTGTTGTATGCCTTTGATGGCTGGGTGCACAGTCTTATAGTTATCACTTGGAGGTATCACTGGGAGAAAATGATCTGCGGGCTTTTCTCCTTGTTGTTTGGGGTTTGGATCTTTTGGAGTTCTGCCCTGGCTGCAGGCTGGCAGGCACACAGCTTGGGCGGGGTTGTAGGTGGGGTGGGGCGGGGTCTCAGAGTCACAGGGCGGAGCAACCCACAATGGCTGCTTTTCCGCGGCTGAGTCTGCACGCCTCTCAGTCCCCAAATCTCCACGCAAGTGACTCCTGCGAACAGCATTGGCAGAAAATCGCTAGTCTTCAGCCCTGCTGGCCTGCAGCCCGCGCCGCACTCTTTGCAACCCCGGGAGTCCACAATCTCCTCTCTAGCCACGAACCCGACCGAGTGCAGCCGCCGCTCCCCTTCACCCGCGCCGCTGCCTCCGTTCCGCGCGTCCCTCGGTACCTTTCAGTTTTGGTGCAGGGAGCTTCCACTCAGTCTCAAAGCACTCCTTCTCTTGCCTTCTGGTTGCAAAGCCTCCCCTCCCTTGGTTCTGGAGGATGGCCGTTTATCTGTATAGTTGTATTTAAAAATATAGTTGTGGAGGCTGCGCATTTAGGTATAAACCTCATGCCGCCATCTTGGTTCCTCCGATTCTGCGTTTCTCACATCATTATTTTCTATTGCACTGCCTTTACTACTCTTCTTGATAATGTAGACTTCCATATGCTAGTATGTTTTATAGCTGGTCTCCTGATTTTATATTCTTCATTTTTTGTTCAGCTGTGTGTCCACATGCCTACCATATCCACTGTCAAAAACAGACTATCAAATACATGTGTCCAAGAAGAATCTTCATGTAAATATATATTTTAACAAATAGACTGATCTTATATGATTAGAGTTAGAGATGACCTTAAATATAATGAAACAAAAACAGCCATATAATTATTACAACAATGCTAGACATCAATTCTAATCTGTGCAATATGGTCTTTACTCAGTGGCTTTATTGGTTGGAGTGTCTAACTGTGTGCCAAAAATTCTGTGGGTTCCAGACCTTGTCAGGGCATATATCTGGGTTGCAGGTTATATCCCCAGGCATGGTGCATACTGGAGGCAATCAACCAATGTTTTTCTTCCACATCGATGTTTTTCTCTCTCTCATTCTCTCTTTCTTTCTTCATTTCCTCCTCTTTAAAACAGCAATTAAAAAATAAAATATAAAATATGAGGTCCATGTGTAAGGGTCCTTATTTATTTGAGTGAAGAATAGCAGGAACTGTTTTATGTTTGTTTTTTTCTGAGTTATTTTCCTGTTTCTGTTTGAAAATTTTCAATGTGATCCCTACAAATGTGCCTCTTCTAGTGCTTTAAATGAAATATCTACCCTTTTCTAAACTTTTCTCAAACCCACCGAAGGGACAGTGAGTGAACAATCTCAATATCATATAATACATATATCTGCTTTATACTCAAGAATATATACTATCTTTATGATCAAAGGATGAATCACACAGGAGTTAAAATTCTGCCCAGTCATGTGAATAAGAATCACAAATTTTCCTGCCAAACATGCATGTCCTTCTACCGTGTGTGACTATCTAGAAGGAAAATCAGTGGAGGCACTTTTATATAGTTATCTGAAATGCACTTGAATAACAGAGTGATAGTGAGTGCTGTCCTCAAATATCAGTACAAATGCCAAAAGTAAGAAGTAGCAGATTACTATAATTTCCCTCAGTTCTGTTTGCTTTGATTATAGTATCAATTCACTATTGCTGTATAGTAAGCCATCTTTAAAAGCAAATGGTTTGATATAATTCCTTTATTTTCCAATGGGTTTGTGCAGTGAGAAGGGGTTCTGATCTCTGCTGGTCTCTTCCTGAGTACATGTAGTCAGCTATGGGTCAGCTATAGGTCAGCTATGGGTCAGCAGGGGTATCTTTGCTGACCTTGGCTGGGCTTTCTAATGAATTAGGGACTCAGCTATGGTGACTGATCTAGGGAGGTTTGGCTAAAGTAAATGAGCTCTGTCCCCATGTCCTCTCCTTCTCTGGAAGGCCCCTAGATTTGTTCCATGACTCAGCCACGGTTCCTAGTGAGAGCAGTAGAAGTGCACCAAGGCCTGGTAAAGCGCACTATCATTCCACCATTTATTTGACCAAAACAACTAAAAAAAGAAAATCCCAAGTCTAGCCCAGATTCAAAGGTGGAGAAGAAGACTACAGCTCTGGATGGAGGAGCTTACAGTCACATTGATGAAGACATGGAAACAAAGAAATGGGGAACATCTCTGCAAATAGGCTACCAACTGTGTAAGTTTTAACTCAGTAAATTTTTATTTCTACATTGACCCTCAATGGCTGAATGATCTTACAGAAGAGAATGAGAGTAAAAATATGTTTCATGAGCAGATGTGGGAATTTTTCTCGAGAGCAGTGGTTCTCAACCTTCCTAATGCTACAACCCTTTAATACAGTTCCTCATGTTGTGGTGACCCCCAATTTCATTGTTACAAATTGAACATAATTAAAGCATAGTGATTAATCACAAAAACAATATGTAATTATATATGCTACTCCGATGGTCTTAGGCGACCCTTGTGAAAGGGCTGTTTGACCCCCAAAGGGGTCGCAACCCACAGGTTGAGAACTGCTACTCTAGAGGGTCAGGCGCCTCTAAATATAAACATCACCCCTCTGCTTGTCTCCAGCTTATCATTTCTAGGTTTAAAAAGTAAAACTTTTTCCTTCCAGATATCTTGACTCTATGGACTTAACTCATTGATTAACAGAAATAGAAAGCTGTTGCTTTATTGATAACCATCTTTTTTTGGCATCCTCATGCAGACAGCACTTTTTTAAAAATTGATCTGCTCTTAACATATTCATAATCCAATCCAATACTTGTATTGCTTGGGGGTGGAGTACCTGATGGAAGGAGGTGACATTTGAAATGCACATATAACAGAGAAATAGGATTTTGAAAGAGGAAGGAGAGCTGCTATCATTATGCTCAGTGAGAGAAGCCCGTCACAAAAAGACAAACACTGCATGATTTCACTCATACGACATATCTTAAGGAGTTAAATCCATAGAAACAAATAATAAAATGGTTGTCTCCAGGCTTGGGTGTTAGTGTTTAGTGGGTGTAGAGTTTCAATTTTTCAAGATAAAAATTCTGGCCCTAGCTGGGCTCAATGGATAGAGCATCAGCCTGGGGACTGAAGGGTCCCAGGTTCAATTCCAGTCAAGGGCATGTACCTTGGTTGCAGGCACATCTCCAATAGGGGGCGTGCAGGAGGCAGCTGATCTATGCTTCTCTCACATCGATATTTCTAACTCTCTATTCTTCTCCCTTCCTCTCTGTAAAAAAATCAATAAAATATATTTTTAAAAATTCTGGAGGTTAATTGCACAGCAATGTGAAGGTACTCAACCCTACTGAACTTCACACTGAAAAATGCTTACAATGATAAACTTTGTTATGTGTTTTTTACCACTTAAAAATTTTTAGTAAAAGGAACCATATTCTGACACATGCTACCCCATGGATGGCCCTTAAGAACATCATGATGGTGAAAGAAAGCAGTCAGAGAGGGACAAATACTGTGTGACTCCACTTTTATGAGATCCCTAGAGGAGTCAAACTCATAGAGACAGGAAGTAGAAAGGTGGGTGCCATGAGCTGCGGGAGGAGGAGGAGGAATGAATGTTTAATGGGACCAAGTTTCAGTTTGTGGAATTAAGGAAGTCTGGAGATGAATGGCAGTGATGGTTGCATGTGAATGTACTTAATGCACTGAACTGTCCATTTAAATAAAGGTTAGATGGGAACTTTTATGTTACCTGTATTTCACCACATTAAGAAAAAAATCCAGGGCAGGAGACCTAAGTGACCACACACTGTTTCTTTTCCTTGATGTGCAGACAGTATCCATATGAGAAGGAAAATCTCTGATGCATTAAACCATGGAGATTTGGGGTTTGCTTGTTACTAAAGCAGAACTGAGCCCACCCTGATTCAGATGTGGCAGCTGACACCCAAGTCCTCTCCCATGTATATTGATGCCCTCATCCATGATCCCCAGGGCTGGGAGAATGGTGAGAAGTGAAACCAAATTTAAGGAACACCAAGGAGCTCAAGTAGTCAAGATGACTATTATTTAAATGAAGTGTTGTAAAAAATCAAAATTAATGCAAAACATTCATGATGATTTAAATAGCAAAGTGTTACATTAAGACAGTGCTGAGACATTGTAGAACAGAGGCCAAGGGAACAATCAATCTTTGCTCCTCATTCATCTCCCTGTAGTCCCTGCTCTGGTGAACACCTGAGATGCTCTGCCTGCGACTTTCTATGGTCCATGTGGCCCGAGGTCAGAATTGACAGGGAGTTAGCATCCCTGGGAATGACCCTCCATCACTTTTTGTAGATCAGTAACCCAGCTCCCTCACTCTTCAAGGGTGTGTTCTACACTCGCTGAAAGGTCCTTGGGAGGACTGAGCCTCAGTGCCCACTGCAGAAATTGTTCATTCAAACTCTCATGATTTGCTGCCTACACCTCCCTATCTCATGTCCCTTCTTCTCTAATCATGCTTTGGAAGATCCACTGCTAATGATGTACCTTCACTCAATCCTTATCTCAGGCTCTGCAGTTCAGGGAAACCAGCCCAAGGCGGACATCTATCACAATTTTACTTAAACTGGGCAAACACTATAATTCCTGACTCACCTCTTGATCTCTGGAGAAATATGTTGTGTTAGTGATTTATTGCTGTGCAACAAATCGCCCCAAACATAAGGGCCTAAAATAACAGCAAATAGCTATGATCTCACAGTTTCTGTGGGTCAGGAATGAGGTGTGGCTTCTCTGGGTTCTTTGCTCCAGTCTCTCTATCTTGTAACAGGAACAGGAACAGGAACAGGAACACAAGCTCCTCCTTTATGGACCATCGGGAGATGCATGGGCTGATTTATTAAGGCCCAGAAAGGCCTCTAAAAGCACTTGCTTCCAAGTATTGGTCTCTGTCTAGACTCATAAGCTAGAAAAGCAGTAACTAGAGCAGGTGTCAGAGTTCAGTTGAGGGCAAATGAATTAAGATGACCCCTCTGAGGCCTTTGACATGGAGAGACAAGAGGGACCCAGAGATGCCCAGATGGTGGAAAGGAGGACAGAAAAAGTGCCAGGAAGGGCTCTGGTCCCACACAGGGCCTGCTGGGGCTATTTAAGACTCCCTGGGTAGCCAGGCTCATGGAGCCACTGGAAAGGAGGTCCCGGGGAGTGGCAGAGCTGTGTAGGAAGGAGAGGGTGAGCAAAACCAAATGCTACAATCATGACTCCTAGGAGGAAATGTGCAGGAAGAACTGGGAGATGGAGGGTCTGAGCAACTGGAGCCATGGCTGGGGGTGGGCACCAGAGGGCCCCGAAGGAAGGCTGCCCTGGGAAGCTGCCTGTCTGGCCTGGCCTGAGAGGATGCTTCTCCTCTCCTGGTTGCCCTGTAGATTCTACTGGGAATCTGGACACAACCTTACCTGCCCCCAATGGAGGAATGTGCCCCATTCCCACCCCTGCTTCCAGCCTCTTCCACATAAGGCTTTCGTGGGTGCTCATGCCATATGTTTTAGGACAAAAGAATCAGAAGCACATGGTCTGAGTCTCCAGGGAGAAGTAGTTCTGGAAACAAGACTGAAAGGAAGAGAACAAGGTCAGAGAGGGAGTACTGAGATGTGGATTTGAGAGGCAATGAGAGAAGATGCCTGGTTTTGAGCAGGCTCTCACCCTCATGATATCCACACCACCAGAGCTCTAACATCCAGGCCAGGCCTTGGCTGGGATGAAGCCACTGTGGACCCATCTGGAACCTGGGCACCTCCCTCTGCCTCTGTGGGCCTTAGTGTTTTTTCTAGTGGCCCAGGTGCTCAAGTCACTGTTTATAAGGCACACACACACACACACACACACACACTGGCCTCTTCATCTGTGTTATTTCCATGTCTTTCTCACTCCATCCCACACCATATAAGTCTAGGAGTAAATACAAGTCAAGCTGTCCGGACCAAGTCTCTTTCTCAAAAAGAATTTGGAAATAGTACCTAGATATTCATATCATAAGCTTCCCATGGACAAATACGCTTGAGGTTTCATATGTCCACTCTCTGCCCTGTATTTAAAGAAACATAAACATCGGGTAAATAAACATACCAGGAGAGAGAGCAATAAAATGCACAGGAGGAAGAAAAGAGATCTAATGAGTTTAGCTGGTTCCTGAGAGACGATGAGGAAGCAAAATCTTCTTTGGATTCTAGCCACTTTCCAACCCTCATAGCACTCCCTTGAAGCCAAACAAAAATAATAAAAGAGAACAAATAAATTTCTCCCAAAGACAGAGGCAGTTATAAATATATGGTATGAGACACCTTACAGATTGACTACCCCAAGTAAAAAAATACACCAATAGTTCACAAAAGGAAATATACAAAAACAATACAGGCTGAATATTTTTAACATCAAGCAGAAGACCAGCTTTTCCTGTTCCTCTTCTATATTTATTTGACCAGTAGTGATAGGGGCAGAAATAGAATGTTGGGGGACCAGCCCGAATTGTAAGAAATGTTCATCATGAACTGTTACCTGCAATTGTTTTGTTCTGATTAAAGAAGGCGCATGGTAACCTGGCTGGCAGTTACACACAGGGGACCCGAGAACTCACTTGGAGATGCTGCCTATTGTCATGGAAAGATCCACAACTTTGTTTGCAGAACCAGAGCCATCAGCCCTTTGAAGACCCCAGCCCTGGCATATCACTAAGCTCTTTGAAGATCCCAGCCCATTTGCATACCTGCAGGCCTTTGCCAATCTCCAGCTAGCTTACCTATTAACTGCCCATTTGGCATACCCTTTGGCTACTTCCACATGTGATCTTTGTACTTTTACCCAATAGAAGCAGCTGACTTGTAGTGGGGTGCTTAGCAGATTTTGTGGATGACCTACTGCTCTCCCATACTACCTTGCAGGCCTGGAAAAAATGCTCATATGTGATTCAACCTGTCTTTGCTTAATTGGCTTATTTGAGTGGCTTATTTGAGTGGCTTATTTGAGTGGCAGGCAGCATGGAGCCATTGTTTGTCCAGTTACAGTAAGTTTTTATATAGTTGATGGCAGATGAGACAAGCCCCTTACTTACTTTTCTATGTGGCATCATTGGTTTTCTTGGCAGGTGTGGATTAGAGTTCAGGTTTTGACCTCATTTTTGACAAATCAATTGTCACAGTCTAATTCTGGTTCCAGTCTTCATCTAACACTCAAAGACCTCCCAGGACATGATCAATAAATCCTGCACACACCCTGAGGAGCCATGCTTCTACGCTGAGTAATTTTCTTCATATGATTTAGCCTGAGCACCTTGTCATACAAACATTTACTTCATTGTACTCTGACTTCATAGGGCCAGATCCAAACAAGCAAGAATTCACCTTTGTTTGCCTTTGTTTTTTGTTTTTTGTTTTTTTTTTTTCACAAATGCCTGTGAATATATGTGCATTTAAATAGGAACACATTTAAGTAAATATGAACTTATGAAATTAAAGGAAGGACAGGGAGAATGAAACCTGGTTAAACAGAGTGATTTTAAAACAACTGAAATCAATTAAAGAAAATTGAGCTGAGCATCAAAAAGTAACAGAAACAAGGTGTAAAGTAGCAAAAATTTAGTGACACCATTATAGATTAGAAATGAAAGATCACACAGAGGCCAAAAACCAGGACTACAGGTTTTTTTAGAGGAGAAGGACCTGCTGGGCTGTCTCGCAAGGGGAGAACAGCAGCACGTGCAGAGGGGTCACTCCTTTTGAGGGGCGGAATGGGAAGGGGTGGGGGCTTAGTGTACTCGGCGCACACTGATTGGTGGCTTACTGCTTTGTCCATATAGGACAAGGGCTTGGGGCATTTGGCAGGTGTGGATTGGTGGTCCAATGTATAGTCCATATAAGGTACATGGTTAATCACTCAGTTATTTCTGGGCCGCAGGTTACATCATACTCCGGCCACCAGTTGGGGGAAGGGAGGATCTATCAAGTAATTAATTGGCAAAGGCATAGACATTTATATATACAGAAGCCTAAGCGACCATTCGACCAGTAGCTATGTTGCACACTGATCATCAGAGGGACAAATGCTCAATGCACAGGCAGGAAACATGGAACAGACTGGTGAATCTCAGAGGGAAAGGCGAAGCGGGGAGACTGAGAAGAGATTAACCAAAGATCTAGAGGCCCTGTGCATAGATTCATGCACTGGTTGAGGGTCCTCGGCCTGGCCTGTGGGGATCAAGCCAAAGCTGGCCGTCTGACATCCCCCAAGGGGTCCCAGATTGTGAGAGGGCACAGGCCAGGCTGAGGGCCCCCACAGGTGCACCAATCGGTGCACCAGGCCTCTAGTAGAAGACATTCTAGTTTTCAATTAACAATAATCGCGCCTCGAATAAACCTCATTGGCTATGATACTGCCACTGTGCAAAGCTAAGACAATCTACAATGTTCCTAGAAATAGAGGAAAATAGCAGATGCTCCATTATTGTTTGTTGAGTAAATCAGGAATTAGGGCTCAGTATATATTAACACAAGGTAAGGCTGCAATTCAATATTTTTGAAAAGATTAAATTGTTGAATAAACCTGAAAGAATAAATATTTTCCTGGAAGAAAATGAAGTTCATTCCCCATACCAGTCATGTTACAAAAAATCAAAGGGATTGCCTACTCACTGTAAGAGTATCCATTCCTATTTAGATGAACATAGAGAGAACTGCATATTAATGTTTATGGATGGGCCAAAAAATGTAATTAAGTTAGGAGGCTCAAAAGTAATAAGACAGACATAGTTAACTAAATAAAATGCAAAACATTTTTATGGCCAAAGCAAGTCAATTGAAAAATAATACTTTTTATTTCTTTTGTTTTATTGAATTTATTGGGGTGACAATCAATAAAAGTGTATCGGTTTCTGATTTATAATTCTATAAATATATTCTCTGTATTTTGTATTGTGTGCTCAGGACCCAAAGCCAAGCCTCCTTCCATCACCATTTATCTCCCCTTTACTCTCTTCTACCTACCCTACCATAATAATATTTTTAAATGCTTTAAATGTTAATAATAAAAGTATGTAACAATAATATTCAAATTTAAAAGTCCAACAAATATATGACTGATCAAACTTAGAAAATATTCAGGAAACAACAAAGAATTTTTTTCAGACCTGTAAGCCTGAGCAAAAACTTAAAAAGGTGTCACATTGACTGGGGTTGGAACTTGCAAACAGGTAGCAAAGGGGTACTCTCTTTTCTTTTCTGGCAGAACTATAACATATTCCAACATTGATAAACCAATCTGAAGACAGCTATTACAAGGACGTATATTCATTCTTTCAGTCATGGTTTCCCAATCTCTGCTCTTTGACATTCTGGGCCAGATCATCTTCTGTGGTTTGGTCTCTCCTGTGCATCACTAGGTACTATCTACTGTAAGGGCGGAAGGGTGGTGCGAGAGTGAAGATCTGCCAATAGGGATGCAGAGGAAATGCCCGGCTAAAGACCTTCCCTTGACCAATCAACAGGGGCCACACGCGTTACCCCACCCACTACTTCCGGCCCTATAAATCCTTTGGTTTTGCCTGAAACCGGCACTCCCTCCCCCGTCGCGCCATTGTGCGGTGGGCAAGTGGGGAGTCCAAGTTAA
>PVJC01055717.1:0-10121 GCA_004026665.1 Murina feae
GGGGGCCCTGCATGGCAGCCTTTCAAATGCAGAGACCTAAAGTAACCACAGAGGATGGTCAGACATTAAAACTTTCTAAAAGCCGCTCATGGCAGGGAGCCATGACAAAGGTCAATGTTTACCTTAACTGAGCCTGTCTGTTCTCTTTTCCTGTTTCTGCATCTATGATAAACATACCTGGTAATATAGCTTCGGAATTTCAAAGTATTTCTTTTTTTCTGGAAGTACAACCACACCAGAGCAGAGACCACAAATCCCCTCACTGTTATTGTTACCATGTTAACTATCCTGTACCCACCTATGTAAAAGAAGTAGGTGTCCATCATTATACTTTTTCATTAACCTCAGAGATTTATTTCCCTGCTTTGCTTTCTCCCGCCTCCCTAATCTATCACCAGTGGATTTCATGTCACCCTCTTATGCCTCCTCCTTTGATTCTAATGTATAAAGTAAGTAGTAGAACTGCCATTATCCAGAGCATTTTCTCAATTTGTTGAGATTTTGCTTCCCAGCAACTGTCATCATTTTGGCTCAAATAAACTCATACAAACCCTTACAGGTTTGGACGTTTCTTTCATTGACAGTTGTGCCTCCTCTTTTAAAAATTTTATGTCCTGCCAACTGGAGTCTGTAGATTTACACAATCTAGCACTAACAGATATTATCAAGAACCAATCACCAAAACTTCAGAAAGCAATTTATTAAAAGTCAGAACAAATATTAAGGCACAAAATATATCCTTTTTTTTCAAACAAAAATCTTTGAAATAGTTTTGTCCTACATTCAAAGCAACTTTTCCCAAATTATACAATAATTTAACCATTTAAAATAGAAAAATATAACTTCTTAAGCCCCTAGCCTTTCTCCCCAATACATGTTTTCCTAGTTCTAAGGAAGGTTCTTAGTGTACAGTGAGCTCCTGTGTTATATGTACATTTCCTTAAAAGTCTCGTTTGTCCCTTATATACATTGGATATGCTGAGGACTTTAATCATCACTATAATGCCTGGTGTTTCGTACTGTTTATTGCATGCTGTTGATCATGCAAAGACACAAGTACCAAAACCAGTGACTTAAAAACTAGCACATCTCAACTTTAGACCAGTCATGTGCAGCCTAGCATAGTAGATGCAAACCCCTTTTTAGAAAAGGATAAGTAATTGTATGTACATTTTTTACACTTCAGTCTCAATATTCTAGTAGTGCAAACATAATGTACCATATTACTGGGTGCAAGTCGATATTCTCTATAGGACATGAAAGATTTAAAAAATTATTTTCTTCACAGGAAAAGTATGGAAACATTATCTCTCAGCCTTAAAAATTCACATACTCATCTATTTTTTCTTATTTTTGAAATAAATTAACTGTCTTTTAAAGCAGCTACCAATGAACTCAAATCACAAAAATTCCCTTTTAAGTAATTTTACACAGCAGATACATCTAACATGGATTGCAAATGCTTTTCTAAGCATTTTGCCTAGAAAAACATAAAAGTGGACTCTGGTCCTCACCTCCCTTCATTAATATAGGAAGACCCATCTTGACGGCATCCTAAGAAATTAATCTGACTGGGATGGCCAATTTCTGGAACCTTCATACAGAAGCAGATGACAGCTGCATGGTGGCCATGGGTGTCACTTCTCCCCAGGTCCTCTGTATAAACTACTCATCCTAGGGCGCCCCCTCCTATTCACATGAGGGAGTTCAGAAGGCCCTCCACAGGAATCCTCCATTCAGGACACAAGGTATCAACCGAGGACACAATGATCACTGACAGTGACAGGCACGGCGCATGCCTTTGAACACAGTGTTTCTGACAGGCCATCAGGAGGGAACCTACTTTCTCTGGGTGACGAGGAAGGCCTGCATTTCAGCCTCAGGCTAAGCCATCAGGGCCCAACATTTATTTTTCCAGGTGCAGAACACAGGGTTTTTATAAACACTGTGTGAGGTTACGTCAGAGGCAGTTTCCTGTCTCATACCGGCCATTGTTCCCACTCCCACCCCACTAGCTAGCTGGCAGCTCCTACTGGCTGGCCGCCCAGGATTCTGCCTTCAGAATTCAGCTACAGCCATATGAGTTGGGCATGAACTTGCCTTGAAATTTGGGCAGTGGCATTAGGTAAAAATTTTAGGAACAAGAGGACAGTGGTCACCTCTGGGTCTGAAACAACTTGGGGTAAGGGTGAAATACACCCCTGGGAAAGACATGAATGCTGAGAAATGTACAGGTGGGTGCCCACGACTGTGGCAGACACAGAGAGGAATGGAACCCACACTGTGAAACCGGGCACTCTCCTAGGAATGATGTCCCGAAGTGATGGCACCTTGACCACCACATCCTGCTCAGCACAACACTGTGTGAAATTCACTACTGAAAACAAAGTTGAAAGTATCTTTCAAGAGTCATTACTACCGGAAATGAATCTCTTTTACTAGCCTCTGTGAAATGGGTAAATTCCAAAGAAAAAAGTTTGTTTTGTGGCTTCACAATGAAATAAAAAAGAAAGGTTATATTTAAGTGTTTGTACTGTAAAGCTTCTCACATCGAAATCTCTAGGACCATTCTTTACTCACAAGACATGCATGATTCGAGCTTTAAGTCCTACTCTAAATGTCCACTAGCCCTGCAGCTTTGATCATGAAAGCAGCAAATATTCACACTTCCATCAGACAACTTCCAATTGCCTTTCAAATTTAGAGTGTTCTGCATTAGAAAAATTAGAACAAAAATTTTCAAGTTACACATAATAAAATAATGAATAAAACATGGTTGAAGGTTAAGACATTAATTATAAGACTAACAGTGATGTACTGTACCGTTAAGTACTATGCAAGATTACATACAAGATAAGGTTCTAGTTTCCTCCAGGGCCGCCCAGCTGGTGGGGAGGACGTGCTCTGGGGGAGCCACACAGCCAGGTGTCCACCTCCTGCCCCAGCAGGTTCAGCAGCAGCACATGCACGTACAGCCTGAGTGAGGGGACAGTGGCAGAGCAAGTGTTTGGAAGTGACCCTCAAGACCACTCTCTCCATGTATTGTGTCCACTGAGCTCAGAGAGTGAAGACATCCAGGATTTGATGTTCACAGTGACAATGACAAACAGGGCTTGTGCAAACATGTGCACCCTCACACACACAGCTCCTACCCACATAAATATCCGATGTCCCAACGTTAACCACATTCTTATTATCAAGTAACTTCAGTATAAAAGTCAAAGGAAATTACTATGCATCTAGTGACTATAAACCCCAGAGATGGAGGCAGTGTTTGACCTGCTTTATTTGCCGCAGAGGTCAGTGGGAGAATAGTGTTTATAATGCTTAAATCTGGAACTGCCATGTTTTCCAGAAAAAAAGAGACAACCCAATCCACACGTCTGCCACCCATCAGCTTAGGACTTTTGGGCATATGTTTTATCAAAATACGTGTCTTAAATTATTTCCTAGTAGGGCAATTTAATGGACATGAAACTGACATTCAAGAGACAACTTAAAAAGGGCACAGAACCCATCTACCCACTGAATTATTAATTTGAATACATAGATTTCCAAGATAACGCCATAAAAACATGTGGTGTGACCTCTTTTAGTCCTGGGCGTCATTAAATAGATTTCACATTATCTTTTCTGAAGAGAACATTTTTTCTGCCATTTCAGATCTGGTCATAATTTCCTAAAAAGAAAAAAAAAAAGATTTTCATCAAAATGTTGATACTTCTTCCAGAACCTAACAAAATTCTCTAACCTTTCAACAGTCATGGCTTTTGTGGAGACTGAGTATATTCCACAATATACAAAGAAATGTTAGTATAGAAAATAAAACCATATAACCCATACTTGCTAGTACATCTAGTCAGTTACCCGCTGAGAAGTACAGGGAACGTCAACGTTCCACCAGCTGGAACACATCCTGAGCTCAGAGTCATGAGGAGAGGCAGGGACAGTTCATCTGGGGATTCATTTCTCTTTACCAATTGACATACTTTTGAATTAGAAATCATATTTCTCAAATGAATACTATAAATGCTCTTTTAAGAATAATTCCATGGTAGAGCTATACATCCTGAAGTCTGACTGTTTTGCATCTGGGTACAAGTACACTGCAGCCTTTTTAAATTCCCCATCCGATGACAGAGAGTCACCAGGATGATGGCAAAATACCGGCCCTGCCTCTTAGCGAACAGAACAGACTGCAGGGTCCCTCGTTCTTCAGCCACCACGCAAGTTACTCCTCACCACCACTGACCGCCCTCGACGCTTCACGTAAGTTCACGTCCCGCACCCCTCCTCTCACTCTTACACTTCACACTCCTGCCTGTCTTGGGCCACCTTCCAAGGTGCAGATGACCCATACTAATCCCCGCCCCTCCCCCCCCAAAAAAAACATCTTCCTAAATCCGCATCCTTTATTCAAATTTCCTTAGTAAATGAAAATCAGTCAGAAACTTTATTTAACACCCCAACACAGTATCTTCAAGTATGAGATTAATTTAGACAAACTGCCATCTTCTAAACTCTACCTATACACAAGATGTAGAAAATCAAAGACTTAAAATCTCATAAAAGAATTCTTTCCTTCTTTTACACCAAGCATTTATCTTGCTGAAAAGCTCTTCCTGTCATTGAGGATCCAGTTCCTTTAAACTTTAACCCACAAATCAATGCATTATCTTTCAGCTTGCTCACTCTGCAATCATTTTAAAAAGTAACTTTCAACTGAAATGCATTTCTTTGTGAAAATAATAGCCCCAAGGAAGTTATCGAAAATACTTTACCTCATCTGAATCTACCAATACTGGAAGAGCTCTGGAAAAAAAAAAAAAAAAAGGGAAAATGTTATTAAAAGGTCAGTGTCTCTGCAAAAGCCGAGTATGAGTACACTACGCTCCACCAATTTTCTCCTGGATGGACAGAGCCACAGAGACGAACACCTGGGCTCAACACTGTGGAAATGGCTCTGGAATTCTAGTGTCAGACAGAATACTGATAAAGACCAGGAATAGCTCAAAGTTCCTATTTTTCCTATGCTCATGTTTTTCCTCCAGGAGCTTCCTCACCATACATGGTCATGTGGTTATATGTGGTTTACATGTGTTTGAACTTTTCCATACTAAAAAGTTAAAACAAAATGGTTCTGATCCTATAAACTCAGATCTGAAAAGGCTGGAATTGGTAATAAGATACAAGTATTAAAATAGTTGTACAGTGAGAAAGGGAGGAGAAAGAGAGAGCAAGGCAAGGCTGCATTTCTTTGCGAGTAATTCACCAGTGAAGAGGGCTATAAAAACATGGAGGTGTGAGGTCTGAAAAGTACATGACAAAGTATGAACTCATCCCTTCACACTCGGGCCAAAATGTAGATTCAGGTTCCCACAGGATACTTACACGTCTGTGAATGAAGAGGGAATATTTTCTTCCACCCACTTCAAATCTTCATCCTGGAGAAATAAACATTTACATATTCATACTTGCTTAATATTACTTGAAAGCAGAATTTTTAAAGAGAGTGTATATAAAATTTAAGCATTTAATTAAAATGCATGACATTTTTTAAATTTCTACATATCCTAAGATGTTGGCACTAATGCCACAAAAAATATGCCAGTATTTTCTTAAATAGGCAAACAAAAATCTGGATTTTTAATTTTTATATTCTTGGTTTTAGTTGGCTGTAAAGTTATTTTAAGTCCTGAAGAAAAAAACACACACATAAAAACACAAAGAATGAATTTATACAATAGAAAATAGCAAAAATATTGATTTGTATTGATTTTTTTTACTCCCAGCATTTATTATGCCTCCTAATTTGTTCAAGTTTTTATATTATGAGTTTTTATTTTTTCAAAAGAAAAAGAGGATGGTACAAATATTCTAACTTTACAAAAGTCTATCATTATATTTATGGTCGCCTCCATAGATAAGAAAAGGAAAACAGCCCTAATCAGTTTGGCTCAGTGGCTAGAGCGTCAGCCTGTGGACTGAAAGGTCCCAGGTTCGATTCCGGTCAAGGGCATGCACCTTGGTTGTGGACACATCCCCAGTGGGGGGTGTGCAGGAGGCAGCTGATTGATGTTTCTCTCTCATCGATGTTTCTAGCTCTCTATCCCTCCCCCTTTCTCTCTGTAAAAAAACCAATAAAATATATTTTAAAAAAGAAAAGAAAAGCAGGTCTTTTAGACTATCTAAATTTTTAAAAACAGAACCTTGCTTATAGTTACCTCACTGAGAGAAAGAAAAATAAAAGGTATAATGAATATTTTGGTTTATAATGTAAAATAAATCAAAATGTTTCTTTGTGATCTACCTGGATACATGAAATATTCTGGTTCTAGTATTAATAATAACTTGCTTACCTAGAGAGAGACCAAGCAACTAAGTCAATATTAATAGGACCCCCAATTCTCTGAGTCTCAAATAGGAATAAGTCAATGAGAGATCAGGCCCCGGCTTCTGATCAAGAACTGAATGCATTTAATTCAGAGAAATGAAAAGGCTTTCTCCATTGATGTGTTTGTAAACACTGAGCTTTAAAATAAACTGAGATATATTCCTAGAACAAGAGGAAAATACCTTAACATATTGCAAGTTTAAAAGCAGTAACACTAGTAAGTAAAGCTGTTGTAATTTCTTTAAATTTATTTAAATTACCATAAAACTACTCAAAGAATGCATTATAATTATTAATTAATAAAAATGAAACTTAGAGAATTTACTAAATCCAGCAAATAAAATTGTTCTCATAGGTCATCTATCCTAACTTATGTGCATACATGAATTTTTATACCATATTACTCTAACATTTTTATCTGTAAGAAAGCCATACAAACTGTATGATAGACCTGCCCAGGTGGCTCGGCTGATTGGAGCATTGTCCCATGAACCAAAAGGTTGTGGGTTGGATTTCCAGTCAGGGTATATCCTAGGTTGCAGGTTTGATCCCCAGGAGGGACATGTATAGGAGGCAACTGACCAATATTTCTCACATCAATGTTTCTCTTTCTCTCCCCTGCTTCCTCTCTTAAATCATTAAAAACACTGTTTGGCATAAAGCCTCTTTTGTTTGAGCTGGTTTGAACTTACTAGTATATAAGTTGCCCCTCACTAGTCTGTTGCTAGCTCTTGTATAGCTCCTATGTTGGGGGCTGCCTTGTGGGGAAGATGTATTACTGACCAGCTAGTGCTGGCTAATTTTACTAGGATGGCTCCTGTGTTTGCAACTGCATTAGCAAGGCCTATTTTACTGGAATGCTTTGTCTAACAGCTCATTAGTAGCAATGGCTACTTGGGCTATAACAAATAATAACCATTATAAACTGGTGAACAAAAATAGATACAGAAGCAGAGCAGCATCAAACAGACTGTCAAATTACAGCAACAAGGACAGGGACATTGGTGGTGGGGGGGGGTAACAGATCAGCCAAGGGACTTTGGTGCATGCATTTAAGCATAAGCAATGGACACAAAACACTGGGGGTAGGGGAGGCTGGGGGAAGGGCAGGTGGCAAAAGAGATATATGTACTAATCTTTGTAAAACTTTATGTAATAATAATAATAAAAAAGAGACTCTTTATATACCCACAAAAATAAAAATAAATGAAATTAATAAAGACATATCCTTAGGTGAGAATAAAAAACAAACAAAAACAGTGTGATAGGCATTTCAATTTTGCTTATTTTCATAATTATCACTTTTTCATAATTATGACATATTATGCATAAGTCATATACATAAAATACTTTAAAACTCATATCTGCCTTATATTTTGCCATTTTATATAAGCTTCCACTGTTTTTTTAAAAAGTGCTAATTTTTTTAACTGCATAAGTAATATACATAGTAAAAGTCCTTTTCCAACAGATAACAAATGTTACCAAAATGTCTTCAAAATCACTTTCAAACGCTGAAAAATTAACACAAGCTTTTGCTCAAACAAAGCTTTTCCACTTTTATGGGCAAGGGAATCATCTATGGACTCCAGCTAGAGAGCAGATTCTGACTTAGCAGCTCTGGGGTATCTGAGAGTCAGCGTTGCTAACAAGTTCCTGGGTGATGCTCCTGCTATTGCTGGTCAGAGAACAGCACATGAGAAGCAGGACCTACAGCAGTTATGGTTATAGACTTAACCAATATCGCTGCTACTTGCTAACATTTATTTTTATACAAAAAACATTAGTAAAAAATGTTCTCTTGCCCTGGTGTGCTTAGTGGTTAGAGCATTGGCAGGTGGACCAAAGGGTCACAGGTTCAATTCCTGGTCAAGAATATGTATCTGGGTTGAGGGTTCACTTCCTGGCCTGGTCGGGAGGCAGCTGGTTGATGTGTCTCTCACACATCAATGTTTCTCTCTTTCTCCCCCAACCCTTCCCTCCTACGCTCTAAATAAAATCAATGGAAAAATAACCTTAGGTGAGTATTAAAAAAAGAAATGTTTTTCTTGGGGTCAATGAAAGTGACTATTTCTTAAGTATTAAAGACTGAACTATTAAACATTTATGTTACTCACAAAATTATCAGAAGTAGGTGGTTTAGCTGTTCCATTGGAAACCGTTTTTGAGGTCCTTAATTTTATTCCTTCAGCTATAATGAGAAATGTTATAGAGACAAGCACATAAAAGTTTATATATTTTCCCTCATAGCCTCATATTTAATAACTCAACAAGAAATAATACTATATGTTTTTAAAAGAATTAATAGTATTATCTATTTGATTGTGCTTCCTCCTCTTCCTCCTCTCTTTCCTTCTCATCCTTTTTCTAAGTTTTCATTTCTTCTGAAATTTATCTTGTCTTCACCAATTTATTCCTGTAGATTCTTTCATATATTTGTAATAATTACCTTTAAAACCTTTCTTGCTAAGTATAATATCTATGCCACTCCTGATCTCTTCTGACTGACTGTTCCATTAACTATGGGTCACAGTTTTCAGTTTCATCCCATTTCCAGTCATTTATCATTGTATACTGAACACTGACAATGTATCATACAGACTCTGAGTTCTCTCATCTTCCTCTGGGAAGAGTTGCATTGTATTCTATTCAAATTATTGATTAGAGTATTATGGTAAAATTAATAAAATGCTATGTAGAAACTAGTAGAAAGATGAATGAGCACTAAAATGCTTTGGGCATGACTGGGAAATTACAGATGTGCCTAATTTTAAAGAGCATGAAGAGGTGACTCTATTGAGTAATGACCAGGAAGATGAATATATACCAAATCATTTTTGTGAAAAGCAGTATACCTACCTCACTACTTAGAGCAAATCAGTAACAAAGCTCAAACTACAATAGTAATCTTGAAAATTTCATTACTGACTCTTCTTTTATGAGTATCTAGCATAATAGAGGCTCCTACAGATAGAATTTTTAAAATATTTTATAAAAAACACAAGTATCTGACCTTACACCACAGGTAAAGATACAATACTTCTTTGTTAAAACATATACAATTATAACTCAGTAAGAAAACATATCACTCACTTAAATTTTCAGATGTTACCATGAATTCTTCAACTTCATCATCAGAATCATCTATTAAGGGCATGAAGGCATACCTGTGTCAAAACAACAAGTTTTACTAGTATGTATAAGGCTGTTCAATTTTCAGCTTTTAGCTAAAAGAGTCATTACACATAAAAACATCTACAATTTTTAAAGTTTCACATAAGATAAAAATTTATTTTGACTCTCAAATTAGAAAGGTTTTTATTATGAAGAAATCGTGGACCTGGGTCCCCCAGCCCCAGTGGGGAGAGCAGAAATGAGTGAGATCTGTCTGGAGAGCAGTTTAGCAATGTGTCATGTTCAAGGGAGGGACTCTTGTCCATGCCTGGTCTCCCTCCCTGCTTGCACCATTTAATTCCTGCCCTAACAAAAGTGAAACTGCTAATTATAGATAATAGATACACAGTTATTAAATACTAGGGGCCCGGTGCACAAAAATTTGTGCACTCGGGGTGGAGGGAGTCCCTCAGCCCGACCTGTGCCCTCTCACAGTCTGGGACCCCTCAGTGGATGTCCTATGATGGCCCCAGTCTGCCAGGCGCCTTTTGTGTGTGTGTGTGTGTATGTGTGTGTGTCATCACTGGGGACCTGCCCCCAGCCCCATCTGAGG